>VUJU01001552.1:22360-46320 GCA_009835225.1 Aphis craccivora | reverse complement strand
TGACAAATCATCTTCGTTCAGAATCGTTTTTCGTATACAATGATAATTATCCTTGGATTCAAATTTAACCGTCCTACAATATATAGTGATCCACACGGCACCTAATGTATAGCAGAGCGGTACCCACTTGTCCGCTTTTTTTTTTTTTATGAAAGCTATGTAAAGCCAAATATTTTTTATAATAATTTTATTCAACTATAAGTCAATACTCTATAATTATTATTCGACATACTACATAAATAATGATGATGGTATTTTTGTTCTTTACTCTGACGAGTTTTATTTTTGGCTTAAAATAATAAATGAAAAACGTATTTTATTTTGTCACGTTTGACAATACCCAAACAAGTTTGATGATATTATTTTATTTCATTATGTTATTGCATAATTTTTTATAATTTAAATTGTTCATTATTACTAAAATTATATGGTATCCAAGGGTAGATTATTTAATGATGTGTTTATGTGTGTCTTTTTAACCAAATCTATGTAGGTATATAATTTTAATAAGTAGGTACATTATTTTGTACCATGTTTCATATTTGTGTTTTCGTGTTTTTTTAATCGTCTATTTCGTTCAAAATCACCTGAACGGAACATTTATTTTCTATATTTGCATGTTTATGATTTTAAAACATGAACTTACGCTACGTAACTTCATAAAATATGTTTCTTCTATAATATACGGTGATACTTTTTGTGGTTTTCTACGAAACCAATTATTTCTCGATATTTATACATTTTTTTCATTTTTATCGTTTATAGTTGAAACTTGTAAGCTTGCCCTATAACGTTAGAAACATTTTACTAGCGACCTACACATAATATAATACACCTTTCGACAAGGCGTATATTTTTGAGAGATTTCTTTTCAAAACCAGTTGTTCTGAGACAATGAATATTTAAGTAAACGATCTTTTTACGAAATAATTATAGTTTATTTTTTATGGTATCCGTTAAGAATTGAATTTCGTTCGCTACCGGTTCGTTGTACCACCACAAAAACTCGTCTCGTAACTCGTTAAATCCAAATCGGCTGGTTTCACGATAAAGACTAAAGATACGTAGATACGTAAGGAGGAACGTAAACGACGTCATTATTGTACAATAATTGTCAAAAACACAAGACTGCTTTGAACGTCCGACCCAATGACCAAATTACGAGGGATAATAATAGTAATAATATAATTAAATATTACAACGACAACGTTGAAAACCTTTGCAATTTATGACTTTCGCGGTGTTTGGCGTGCGTCTAATTGGAACGGTTGGCACTTTGATCATCAAAGTTAACGAGCATAATATTTTGTCCACGTGATGGAAAGTAGTTGAAAAAAAAAAACTAACGGGCATGAAAATTTGGAGTACAAACTACAAGTGTACATATAATAATACGATAGTTTAATATAAAATAACAAAATAGTATGTACAATATAATATAATATTGTTTATTTGTTTGCGATAGTTATTACAAAGTGCGTTGTCCGTGGCCAAAGGAACAACACACTGGCTAAGTCTATTTTTAACGCGACACACGACGCACTCGAACTTGGTTGAGGATTATTATTATTATATTTTTTCATTTTTTTTTTTTTTTTTTTTATGGCGTTTGTTAATGATCCAAACACAGTTGTCCCGCCATCGTCGACGAGAGCTCCATTCACTCTGTCCCATAGTCAATACGTGGTACTTCAACCAGTATAAACAACGTCATAACTCTAAGTGACGTAAATTCGTTAAAACGAATAACTGTATTACAATATTATATTGTAAATGTATAAGTAAGTTTATAATACAGCGGTTCCCAAACTTTTTTTTTTTGTTTTACTTACCCCTAAGTTTAATATTTTGCTAAATTTTACCCTTTATTATTAATTTTAAACTTTTTCACTACATAACTACACTTCAAATATTTAACCCATTTTTTTGCTTACCCCTTGAGATCATCTCACGCACCCCCGGAGGTATGCGTACCCTGGGCTGGGAACCGCTGTTGTAGAACATATTATACACCACTGCCTCGTAGGGACATGACGTATTATAGATAATAAATATACCATTGCAGAATAATGGTATGGGTAAATATCGTTATAATTTTATGGTGATTTCCACTGTTGGTAGTATCATATAAATATTCCGTTGGTAGATGGGTGGGTAAATAAATATTATAGATTTTGTTGCATTATAATATAATTGATAACGAATATTATGAGTTGGTACTGTATAAAAATAATATCATTAGATTCAAATGCGCACATCCAGGTCAGTGGCCTATCAATGCTCGACGAAGAGTATAATGGTAGGGTGGAGTTGATGATTAAAATATACCTAAATTCAAATCTTTATTGCTTTCACTCATCACATTTAATAAATATTTTGATTTTTTTTTATTCTTAGTTTTTACATTTAATATAAATTTAACAATTTTATTATTTTTGACTAGAAGACTTGCTTATGCTCACACTGCTCGGCCAACCTTTTTCTTATTTTTAAAACATTTTTACAATTTTTTTTGTTGTTTCTTTTATACTTCCTAAAACACATAAATAAAAATAATGATACTTTTTTTTTTATTTAAAAGAGATGAAATTATAATTACATTAAATGTCAATAGTAGTAAGGGGTGATTTACAAGACATATAACGCTTATAGCTACCAGTATATTATTCGTGTAAATACAGGGTTTTTTTTTGTTGTTTATACGGGCCTGAGTTTAACAATTAGATAATACATTGTTCTCAAGTTTTGTTTCGAAGATTCTTGACTATTAATTTTCCCGTTTACTTTGTATTTTTTTGGCAAAACTTCGAACCCGCGTATTATTTTCCCACGCTTCGTTCGTTCCATTTGTGCTCTCGGCCAATAGATATCTATATACGTCGGTGGTTGGCAACATTCTGAAAAATAACAAAAAATACATCTCTAGCTCTATACAACCACCATTATAGTATAGTAGATACCTATATACTGTTAATAAAACACGTTTTTGCAATAAATTTCAAAATATATTATACCTATTCTATTTTATTTAGATTTGTGAAATATTTTATGTTTTTCGTCTTTATTATCTTACACCGAATATTGTAACATCATAATATAATAGATTTGCGTACGATCGTATAGATAGTAAGGAATAAAATCCCTTGTTAAAAATAGTTTCTGATACATTTTTTTATTCTCAAGATATGCGTAGATACTTTACGTTGGTATTGCGAATACAAATTTATTACATTTGCATGGGTCTTAAAACTTATTTTAAAGTCATTTTTATTGATTTATCAAAAACAATATATTATTGTATTTTGATTATATGGAATTTTATATATATTATAAATGTAGGTACCTACATATTTTGATTGATTTGAAACTTGTGATATAGGCATAATATGTTATAAAAATAAAATAACTCTGGTTTATTATTTCCTATTAAAATGTTATTAGTTTTAAATTAATAAAATTATATCAAGTAAAATAATCAAATAAATTCAGTTCAAGCTGTATTTATTTAAGTTATAGAGATAAAATATAGTGAATAAAAACCTATTTACATATTTATTGTACACGCGTTAAATATACGTAATACCAAATAACATTATAGGAACATAAATCAATAAAGTTATTTGCATAGGTAATTGTTATTGATTTGATAAATTAAATATTCACTTTTTAGGTCGCACACTTTGTTTACTTTTTAATAAAAAATGATTGGGTAATGATGAAGTAATTTTTGTACGTACTTCTGGAAACAATAATTTATCTATATTTCGGAGTAAAAAATATGTCATCACATAAATCTTCTATGCTTTTTCTATTGACAATTATATTCACTAAGACGTTACGTTTCATGATATTATGATAGTGTGTTCAAACATTCAGTCATAACTCATATTAATACTGATCCACCCTAATGATTAATGAATATAACATATTTTTATACTCAACGTGTACCGCCCTAAGAAGAGTTATGTATTACTATAATGTTGTTACTAATAAATCTACACTTAACAACGGGATTCGTGAAAAAAAAAAATAATAATAATCACAATGACACCATCGATATTGGTTTTAGTATTTTAGAATAACATAATATTGCCATAACAATTTTAAAATATAATATGTATAAAAACAACGCTGTATAAACGCCCGATACAACAATAATACGATGTTGGGAACAACATCTATCGATAACGAAACCTACCTGCCGGTATAAATGTATAATATAATAGATTTGCTAAACAATGATAGAAAATTATTTACCAAACAATAGGGTTTATTCATTTCAAGTAATTTATATTCTTTGAGCAATTTATGCGTCACGCTGTTTGCGCAAGAAATATCTATTCTCTTAATTCTCCATATTCGTTATTATTTTTTAATTGTATATTTGTTGTATAATATATTAAATAATATGATTCATATACGCGCGAAACAAAGGAAACACTGTAGAGACCCGAGGGTTTAGTTGAATGAATGCCGAGTTCTTAAATGATATGTTTTTTTATATTTTATAAACCCACGGGGTTTACGAAACTGTGATGGATTTTATCACTCAACAATGGGGTTGGTAATTTAGATTCAACTATTTAGCTAATTGTATTACAATTTATAAAGTTGTTTTTTTCACGATCTCCATCGACGTTATTCATTATGTTGGTTATCAGAGCAAATAATGTCGTTAATAATCAATAACCGGTAAAACATATTTTTTTATTCAGATAAACCACACGGTACATGGGAATAGAGTATAATATTCTATTATTGTGTTTAATTCGGTAAAATTATAACACTGTAGATATCAGCGTCCATAGCCACGATAATAGTCGATGTCGAAACTTATCATGAATTATAATGTTATATATTTTAACATAATTTTTAAATTTTTAGAAGTGATATTAGGTACTATCGACTGCCCATCGACGCTCGTCGGTCGTTGTCTGTTGAACGAGAAAACAATCCAAAAATAGCTCGAAGATCAATAAATATTCAAATATTCATAAATAAATATATTCTTCAATGAAAATATTTTATGATAACTGTAAATATAATATCATAACACTAGACTTAGAAGTATAGTTAACTAAGTCCCAATGGAGGGATCAGGGGCTACTGCCTCTGTAGCCACCCTTAAATCCGCCACTGTTACGAAATTATAGGAGATTACAAGATATCTCTTGGTATTATTGAAACACTCGCACCGCAAATACGAATGTAGTAAGATTTATCTGCACAAGTCTATATTCTGTAAATAAATACATATGTGTGTACGAAGTATGTGGATAATTTAGAGGATGTGCAGTTCAAAGACCAATAAATCTAATACACTGTTACGAGGAGTATATAAATAAGGGAGCGTTGCTAAATTTGGGTGTACATTGATTTTATCGGCCAATAACCCATCGCATGTTTTATTGAATTGGAAAAATATTTACAACTGTATAATATATATATATATATATAGTATTATCTACTGGGGTGTTCGTCGTGTATCTTCCGAGGCTGAAATGGTCGCGTGGGTACACCACAAACGGACGCGCGGATGCTGTTTATCGGAGCGGTTAATCTATCGTATATACCTCGCTCGCTTATCCGCACGATTTCTCGCCAACTATGAACAAACATTTAACGTCCTGGTTTCGATGTAAATTGGCTGATTTCATAAAAATGAACAAATAATAACAATAATATAAGGGCTGAATACTCGCTGCTATAATACCGAGAAACCGGAACGCTATCTGTATATTAAATACTTCGTACAATAGTACAATACTTATGTATAGCCGCTTGTACTATGTACTTGTTATTATTATTGATTTTACAATATAGTAATATAATGGGATGTAATGAGAAGAACAGACAAACGTTATCAACTACACAATAACTCTCGTCATATATTTTTATTTTATTTTATATATAAAAATTACGATTTTCAATAAATGAATAGGTACCTTACCTACAGTGGTAAGTGAAATAATTAAAAGTATTTATTATACATATTATAGGTAATAGGTATGATTATACATCAGAAGTTATAAAAAGTTTAATTACATATTTCTCTGTTATTTCTTTTACACCACCTGCGTGAATGTAATCATGGTGTGTTGGCATACTAAATGCATTAGTTTTCAAACAATAAAAAAAAAAAAATACAAAACAGAAGTAAATCGAATCCACAAGTTGTTTCGTTTAACGGATGGAAGGCATGTACAACAGCCCACGAAACGAATAAGTTTTGTGAGACATGTACGAATTGTGTATTATTATTGTAGTTATATTCGTTACATCAAATGCCTGATGTAAAGCTTAACTTTTTTCAATGATAATAGTTGAATCCGTTGCTACACGAAGGTTAATATTATGGATAATAGTATAGGCTGGAACAGAATAATAATCTCTGAGCTTACTGTACAATTTTTATTCGAATTATGAAAATGCATCTTTAACGCCTGTTTTAATATAATAAATTACGATTATTCGCACTTGCTTACCTATATTGCTTTATATTTTAATAAATTGTGTTTATAAGAATTTATATAATTTTATTTTTAAACGTATAATAATATGAGTTTGACCGATGAATGTTCATGCAAATAATGTAATATAATAATTTTTATAATATTTTTATCGGAATCAAAAGTATTTTTCGTTATCATAATATAATATAGTTATTCTGACCGATGGTCAATGGTTGTTTCGTATTTATTGATGGGATGTGTTGTACTATTTCGATACTTACCTACCTGAAAGCATAAGAGTTAATATGATTTTTATTTTATTTTTTTGGCAACTTCGTCGAAATAACAGATTTTTTTTTAGTGGTTTTTCACCGAGCGACAGAGTGAAATGTACTGGAAAACCTACTCGAAAATGATTAGAACCAGAAAACATTTTTCTTGATCGAAATAAAATGGCTTTTGGTTTATTGGTACATATAAGTATACGTTTAACGGTGCAAAAAAAAAAAAAGAAAAAAAAGACGGAAAAGAAAAAATGTTCAATCTGTAATATTTTCGATCGCTGCGCAAAAGCGACGACGTATAGTATAATATAATTTATATAAATAAATAAAAACAATGTTTCGAACGGTGATGGTTAATGGTTATTATATTAATCTGTAGCGGTAGCGTGTTCGCGATAACGTGATATCCGTGAATTAGGTATATATAATATATATATAACTACGTGAATTGGAAACGAAGGTAGTTAAATGGGTTTCATATAATGTATTCAACTGTCATTCTACAAATTAAACCGTTCAACTGCTAACGAGATTCAGTAAATATGTGTCGCCCGGGGGAACAGTTTACATGACTAATAAATAATCATTAGCCCAGACATTATAGAAATCGGCAATGTAACTGAATCCGTTTGTGAAAAAAAAAAGTCAGACGGACGTGATACGCTTTTGTGATGGGTGTACGTGTGTGGCGTGTGCGTATGGAAACAAGAACAACGACCGTAGACAATTCATTTGTTTTTATTAGTACCTATAAAGTTATTAGTTATATTTTCCGTCAGTGTTATATTGTTATACACGCCAGTTAATGTAATATATTATATTTCGTATACGACGCGACGCGCGTGTATATAGTGTTGGAATAATAATTATTTTCAAACAGTTAGTATTTTCACAAATTTCACAAATAATTTCACAGTCTTATCGTATTTCCGTCAGAAAGATTTTTTTATAAATTTCGAATCCATAATATCTAAAATACTGCTAAATACTACTAATATCACACTTGTGCGAATTTCAAAACGTCTTTTTTTCTTTCTATTATTACTTATATCTATAATCATAATTAATGTTATTATTTTCCGTGGCACTTTAGTGATATAGTTTGATGATTTGTTTGAAGTCTCGATTATTAAAGTGTACTGCAATAATTATAATTATAACACGGTTTTGGTGAAACACTAGTTAGGAACCATCATCATATTCATTCGGCGCAAGACTATAAGGTTAATAACATAAAAATAAATAGTAAACTTTCTAAAATTGGAGAAAAATATTTCGCCTCTGTCATTGGTATAAATTATTTGCTAAAGAATATACTGAAAACTAATAAATTTAAAATACGTTCTCTTCGATACTATCGTTTACATAATGGTGACGAAATATCATTTGATTTATTTATAAAAATTACCATAGATTCAACGGAGACGATTAGTAAATTTATTGTTGAAAGCTTTAGTTATTTTTAATGGTAGGTAATAAATTGTTGACTATATAAGATCTATACCGACCATATATTATATGATAATTCCCATCAACTACAAACTTCAATAGGTCACAACTTAGTGATTTTTATTGAACAATTAAAATGTAAATTAAATGGAGTCATTACCAATAAGCTTTGGCTTCTGAAACAAAACCAGTTTGAACGATCTGCTTTGGATTTAATAATATGTTATATGACGTAGTACGTGTGATTATGAAAAAAGAGTGTTTTTAATGTGGGTCTATTATATTGTGTTTTATAAATGGTACAGAGAAAAGGACAATAAGATTGTTTTAGCAAGTTCATTTTTTATTCAGTTGCATTATGCACAAAACGAAACGAACTCATTTTTCTTTAACTATCCGAGAAAAAATATAGTGGTGAAAAAAGCGGTTGAATGAATCAGACGTTTGTAAATTGTGACTACCATTTTGCAATTTATCTTTTTTTTTTATTCAACTTGGTTTAATCCTCCTTTTCATTTATACGAAAAACAAATTGCTCCTCTCCGTTGCAAAACTAGATAAATTTAAAAATGAGTTTATGCAATACGAATCCTCTGACGTAGGTTTTATTACAATTTATCTTCCACGTACTTCATGAAAACTTAATTTGTTTTCAATTTAATTCATTGAACTCTTAATATCAAAAATGTCCACCTAAGATACATAATATTTATAGTTGTTACAGATGTTACAGTAATTAAACAAACTTTGACACGTAAATAATTATTTTTGAATTTAATTTACCGAGGTTTAACTATTAAATAAACCGTAAACATTAAAATTCAAATAAATTCATTACTACCGTGCCCAGGTTTATACCGTAAGCTTTTCGATGACTAAGCTACCTTATAAATATACTCATAGATTACATTTTCATCGAAAAATGTACATATTATAAATAATTATAATATCGCGGTGCAAATTTTCAGTTAAAAATTTAATTGTACATTTATATTTTCATTTCTTGTAATAACATTGTGCTGTAAATTTGCATTGTACTGATGCACATTATCAGGATTTCGTGAGGGATTTTTTTTTAATTGATTAAATTTTTTTGAAACAATATAAAATGTTTAAATTGATAAAATAATTGTTGTTATGAAATCAGCAATTATATCGAATTATTTTCCATACATTTTAAAAGCTAAATCGAGACCTATTGGTTGTTGCACTTTTTTTGTACAAGAATAACAAATGGGTCATAGGACCAAAACTTAAAAGCACGGTTTATGTGTATAAAAAATTATAAAAATGTATGGACTGAACTGATAAACTGATATAATATTTTCAAATCAGTATAGTAAATTATTAATTTTTCGTTTTAAACTCTAACTACTCTAAAGTTATCTATGTATAATTAATATATCAGTTCTAAAATTGTGTCCTTGTTAATTAATGTTACAGTACTGCATGGATTCGGACACGTCAGATAAAACACTGTTTCCGACGTTCGCTCGCACACGTCCACCAGACACTCAGATATCCAAATCTGTAGCCGCAGTACTGAAAGCCTTCAACTGGACTCAGGTGAGTCACACACAGAAATCAACGTATTAACGCGTAAAAACCGTTTGATAACCGCAAACTGGGCGTTCCGGTAAACGTTCTCTCTTGCCATTCTATGTTCAAACCGTCTTTTCCGCATTTTTTTTTTTTATTTCCACTTTTCACTTATTTTTCCCTTACGTTTCTCCACAACCACGTCACGTCCGATCTCTACTCGTTGTAGTTATTGCTATCTTCCACACCGTTTTTCCACTATACATTATTATGCTACACTCGTATATATGTATTCACAGAGTGATTATTTTATCGCAATTCGCTGAATATTCTTTAACCTGTCCTAAGCGGTTTCTCATCTTTCGCCAATTAGTTACATTTTTTTTATGTATATATATTTTAACGACGTATTTAATGGTGTAAAGTAGAATATATTTTTAACTATTTTTAACGTATTATTTCCATTCGTTTTCAACCACATCGACCACTGCCGAACCCTAACTTGACGTCTTGACGTACTATTATAGCAATTGAAGTGAGTGTGGGTCGGGATCGTTTAGGCCGAGGACTATAGAGTATTCCGTGATGAAAGAATCACTCTGTATTGTATGCATTGAAGTACAGCACTGTTGTTGCAATATGCCACGTTGTGGTTTCCTCGAAACGACCCCGAAAAAGGGGAAAATATATAAATAAGGCCTCCGTAAATACTCACTCAGTCTTTTAATGTTTATAAACATCTATGTATGTACTATAATATTATATTTTACTATATATTATAGGCTTTAAGACGTGCGATAAATCATAAATTAAATGTGAAGTAGTGAGTAGCTGGGTTTAGATCGAATTTCTTTTCCGTTTTGGATGGCTTAGAAAATAAAATCGCGTATATTATATTATTATCGCAAGATGAAATATTTTGATTAAAAGCACAATATTATATTATCATAATCGCTACATTGTGCGGCTGTTTCTATATATTGTTTTTGGTTTCACATATTATTTTATGGTTTTTGTTGATGTTCCGCAATGCTTTATGAAAATCATAATTTGTATTCCTCTATATTTTATGCTAGAAAGTTTATTAAAAATGAAAATACTTTTTTGATAAAATCTAAATTACGATTATTTTTCACATTATTCTGACACAAGGACCTAAATAACTTCATGGGCTTTATTAATTAATTTTTTTGAAAATCAAATTGAAATTTACAGTACGAGTACATAATATTATATTAGTTTATACTTTTTAACAAAATTGAAAAATTGAATTTTGCTATTGTGTTTGTTAAAATCCGTTAGGATAGTGATGTGAATAGTTTTATTTAAAGTCATTAATTTAATTTTATTGATGGATTTATATAATTATTGTATGGGATTTTCTTTAGTATTATGGTAAACATGTGAATTATTTCATATCATAAATTATATTCAAGATTTATATAAATATATAGATACATTATTCCCAACACGCAATGTTTCATGTGTTATAGTAAAAGTTATTCATAGTTTAAGTCAGGTGATTTTTAATGTTATATTTATTCTGTGAAATACATTTAAATTGCATGCTAAAACTAAATTACATACTATTGCAATTAAATAACATATTATAATCCAATGATGACAAATTTTTTCTACGTTTCAATAATCAACCGGATTAGAAAACGTATATATATAATATATTATGAATGTATATTATAGTGTATTAATTTATGATTATTATTTATAGATTAGGTACTTTATTTAAGTGCATAAATTCAAACTAATATTCTAAAAATATTATTGAATTGTTTTTAAATTGTATTATTATTGGGTGGTTTAAATAGTATACTTTTTACGAGTAATAAATAGATTTTATATAAAACAAATTAACAACAAATGTAAATTTAAAATGAACTATAATAGTATAGCATTTTAATTTTGTTTTTAATTTAGCGAATACGTTAAAATATAAAGGCCCAACTTGACAAATGAATATAAATTAGAGATGATTAAATGTATGCTAACATATAAACATACACTCGTATTTTGCAAAAACCATTCTCACTATAATGCCAACTTATTTTTACAAAAATATAAAAAAATAAAATAGGTAGTATTCTATTATTATTATAAATTTGAATGCAATGTCTAATGATAAATCATTCCGTTCAAAACATGTTTCTGTCCGAAGCTGGATTCACCCAAAAATGGTATAGATTTTGAGTGAAATGGGTAGAAGTTTGCTATTTTATTTTTTTTTTTTACGTTTTTAATTGTGTTTTTAAAATAACTGACAAATCCTACAACTTCCACGTTAAAATTATAATAAAATGAGCCATCATAATAAACCATAGTACTTATTATTATAATATGTTATCAATATTTATACGATAAATGGGTCTATATGAAAAATCCAAAATTTTGTTTCAAGATTATTTATTATAAAATAATATTTAGAAAAATGCGTATAATAACGTTTGATAGCTTTAATGAAGAAATCTAAACAAGCGATATTTACTGTTAATCATTATAATTTTGTTACAAGTTATTCAATTACGAAAACAGGTTACTCATTCTAATGGCAGACTCATATTTCAATTTTTGAACCTGTTTGATATTCTAAACTGTTCGTCATTCAAACTCTACGATATAATAATAACTTAAAATAGAAACTTATGTTGTACGTGTATTATTAAGTTATTAAAAATGCATCATAGATTTTATTTTTTAAAACTAGCGAATGTCAGTTATTTGATTTTAAATTGTAACTTATCTAATTGTTGCTGTAATCGTTAATTTGAGGGTATATGTAACTAACTAGTTATGAACTTATTAATATATTATTTATTCGTCCATTAATTACTATGCGATTTTACTTTATAGTTTCTCCAGTTAAATGTGGTAGACATTAAATCTGTCTTGTATATATTATTATTATAATGAGTTAAAATATTGTTCAAATAAATCTATGATGTTATTTTTTTCGTTTGTTTCATAATTGTTGCATAAATGTTGGTCTAATATTATTTCGAAATATAATATCCTTCAACGATATCGTCATATTATAATTACTTGTTATTAATTTATGCCTTTATTCATACCCACGATTTGAATAATTATTTTTATATTAATTGTAAATTGTATATAGTCTTGTAATCGTTTAACTTAAACGTATTGAATTATGTATTTGAACAGGTGACGTTTTTTTATTCGAATGCAGCCGACACTCATTTTGGTAAGATTGCGTCTACTATATCCGAAGTGTTTTCCAAATCTGGTATAGAGATTACGGCCAAAAAGACATGGAACACACATTATTTGCACGGGTACACGGCCAATCCATTCGTTAAACTTGTCGCCGACACGTATCAAGACACAAGAAGTAAGTAAGCCCTTTGTATTTTTTGTCCTACTGTCGCCGGTCGCCGCAAATAGTTTCATAGATCGGTTTCAACTATGTAAATAAGGATATATTTTAACGTTCAAATAAATTAATCGCATCTTGCAAAGCTGCACAGCAGTAATATATTGCAGTGTCCTAAACAAACGCAATAATCCGAATGTATTGATTTTAAGAATATTGCGATTTAAATATACTGGTTACTATTATATTATTTGGTGTTATATAATACCAGATTACCCAATTAACGTAAGTCGTTATTTATTTTTTTTTTTTTGAAAATAATTTTAAGTCATAATTTTAGTTTTTCTAAATAATATGTACTATTTAGCATTGCAACAACATGCATTTTTAGTTTCTTATTCCAAAGCAGCAAATTTTTATGAGTACTTTATTTAGATGAGTTATTTTTAAGCAATACCTAAGAATTTAAAATTGTATGAGCCAAGTGCATTGGTTCAGGGGTATCCTATTAAACGTTATAGTCTTCCACTCCATTCATCAAAAATTGAAATACCTAATAATTACTATTTGACCATTATTATTACCTAATAGATTTAAGTATTTAAAATAATATTATGCTTCGAAATATTAACTTAAAAATGTATATTGCCATTAAAAAATGTAAAATTTAAAAAAAAATTGATGATCAAGATAACATTTAAAAAAATATATAATTTTTTCTGAAAATTTTGTATTGTAACAACTTAAAATTATTTAAAAGTATTTTCTGAAATAATAATGCGTGATCGACCATCCCGTATGGATATATTATATTATATATTGGATTTATTCGATTTAGACAAAACATATTATTTATTATTTTTACATTACAAGAAAAAAATATTTTACATACCTGCCTAATTGGATTTTACGAAAATGGTGTTTACTTATGAATTTGAATACATCTGGAAGTTTTAATGTAGATAAATATATTTTAAATTTATAGAAAAAAAATCTTTTATTGTGTTCTGTATTATAATATTTTTGATCTATATAATATTCATATATATTCTGTAGTCAGTCACAATTGAAAAAAAAAACATATTTTTTTGTAGATTATATAATATCCTTAGACGTAAAGTTGTATTCCGCCCACGTTTATGTTAATCGCGATATTATAATGGCACACTGCTGTAACTATGTAGTAGTGATTTTGACAAAAATTGCCTTCAAAGTCATTCGAATACATTTTAAAAGCGTCTGAGAGCATAACATTAGGAAAGTTAACAATAACGTAACGTAATCGGGTGTACCCAGTAATTAACATTTTACAAGCCATTATCCAGGGGTTGTTGCTTCGCACTGTTAAGAGAATGTATATAATTATTCATTATTTTCAAACGCTAAACTGAATATGAACGGCATAGTTCTCTTATTTGTTCAATCTTTAAAAAGATTTAAAAATTAAAAAAAAAAACCAACTCCGAAATAAATATTAGAACTTATGTTTAAGACAATATTTTTAACGATTGATAAAGTTTTTTTCTATACGTAGTTTTTTCTTTTTTTTTTTTATCTAGGGTAATCTAAACTTTCAAACAGTTTTATTTGTAGCAGCTATTACTGTAACGTTGATACGTAAACATCTATTAAAAAATGAAAATAAAACTATATACATTGTTATTGGAATATATAAATTATATTGTTTGAAATACCAATTTGTATAGCTTCATTCGCACTATACATTTTTTTACAACATAACAATTTATTAATTTATTTACAATGGTAAATACTGGACATTATTGTTTAAATCGTAAATAGGTATCGAATGTGCATTAGTTCTATAGAAAATTATAATAATAAAATAAAACAATGGCATTCTTGAAAATCAATAAATTAATTTTCTTTTAAAATTGTTTTTTTTTCACACTGTATAATATCTAAAACTTTTTTTTTATACAAGTTTTCATTCATATAATTTTTTTATTAAAATTAAAAAAAATCCAGTTCTTACAAATAACTTTTTTTTTCATTACTCCAATATACTATTGTTAAATGAAACATATATATATTATTATTTATTTTCATTAACTATTAAAAAATCATTATTTTTTTTTCATATTCCTATTAAAATAGTCTTATGGTTTACCAAGTTAATAATTATCTTAATATAGACGATTTAACAGATAGTAGAATTGCTAATTGCGATTTTTTTTTTTTTATATGCGACTTAAAATCATTTTTATAGTTTTGTATAAATAAAACAAACAGCATTGAATTTTGTGCGAAAAAAGTTTTATTGAAAGTCTAAAAAACTTATTTAAATTATTTACCATTATTAAAATTTGTTTTTATTTACATAATTTATTATCAGAATAATAATTTATACTGGCAGTATAGTGTGGGCTAACAGGCTTTATTCTGTTAAAGTTATATTGCAGATCACATTATTACAAATGGATTATAAATTTACATCATTACGCTCGTATAGACATAATTCATACACATATAATATAATTTTATTCAATATTAAATAATAAATTCTGTTAAATAAAAAAAAATCTGTGATTTAAAATTATATTTAAATATAAATTGTTGTTTGTACTAAAAAATTGTAAATTAAAAATTTTGGAATAAAATGTAATTAAGTTATTTTATTTACTTCATTTATAATTTACTAAATTGAAAGATTTTAATAATACAATATTATAACTTAAAATGTCTCGGTCATATAATGGTTTTTATAAAATTAAAATATTTATATTTAGAATAAAAAACTATTTTTAGTTGTAATTATCTTCAATGCAAAATTAATAGTTAATAGTATTTATACTATTACCTAAACATAGTTTTTTTGTTAAAAATAAATATTTTAATTTATGTAGTATAAATTGTACATAATCAAATTATGTAATTTAAAACATTAAACGAAATACATATGTATACGGTTTATTCTTCATTATTTTTAAACATAAGTTAATTTTCATATGATGTTAACTGTGTCTTTTGAGTATGATAAATATATTTGGATATATTTAATTGTTTTATTTAATTTGTACTCCAACCAATTATTGAAACCAACTTTATTAGTGAATATTAATTAGAATTTGTTATTAAACTTATAATACCTATAACATTTAATTTTTAACTCAATTTCTATAGCTAAAACCTAAAAGCTAAAAAAATATACTATTTTTGCATAATTGAATTTGTATTTCTCACACTACATTTAACTTAGCTGATAACAATAATATTTTGTTTTAAATAGAAGTTATGCATGCAAGATAATTGAATATTTATTGATGATTCATTATTATATTATAGGTATAAGATAAAAAGTTGAATTAAATCGACAATATTAAGTTTAAATATTTGATGATACTTAGAAGATGTTATCATCTTATTAATTATATCTAGATTAGCTCTTATTTAAAAAAACAAAAACATTTTTAATTTATTTATGTGTATTTTTTTTTATAAAAACTGATCCCATATGAATTTAAAATATCATAATTTTAGAAAGGATTTTTCATAAATAGGATAACCAACAGCAGTGTGATATATCAATGTCATACATATTTTTTTAAGCAGAAATCTATTATGGAATGATTTTTTACACTTTTTGTTTTTAAAATTAACAACAACAAAAAAAAAAAAAAAAAATAGGTGAATTACGTTTAATCATTTTTGTCATAAATCATCATGCTATAAATAATTTTTATTACTTTGTATTTAAATATTTTTGCCTATTAATAATTTGTGGTTATGTTATTAATCTCCTGAAAAACATTGGTATACATTCATTGAATTATTATAATATATATTATATTACCTACATAATGTAAATATAAAAAGTAATAAATATCAATATGCTATACTATTGAATTTATATGCATACTTTTATAAATTAATAAACATCTCGACCATCTCAAAAACATGTTAAAGTAGTACTTCAAAAAAATAATGTCTTGTAATTAACCTCTATATTATGTATTAAACTAATACAATTTAATTTTAACACTTTGTAAAGATTAATCATAGAAATGGAATTTATTACAAATGTATAATATTGTATTGCAATGAATACATCTTGATAAAATAATTGATTATAAATAATATATTTTATAGACCATTGATCGTGTATAATGTATAATATGAAAATAATAATACTAACCACTTAGGTATACTCAGCATCAAACTAAAAAAAAAACGCATGTACAAAAACAAGTATCATCTGGTATTGTGAAGTATATTTTTTATTGGTTTTAAGTAAGTTTAGGTATACAATAATATATCATTTTCATTCGATAATTTTAAACTAAATACATTCAAATGTATGGAAAAATATTATTTAGGTAGCTAACTAAATAAAATATAATAAATTATGGTACAAAGTAAACTACATAAAAAATTATCATATTATTTGTGAAAATAAAATAACTGTATTGTATAATGTACCTGCATTTTTTTTTACAAACCTTTAAAAATTAGTTTTTCGTGTAAGATTTCATATTTGATATTGTTAAATGAAATATTATAATGAAATAAAACTAAACAAATCATAGTTTTTGAAATTTAATAACTGAGAACTTAACCTACCATCTATGAATTATTTAGTAAAATAATATATTGGTACAGTAATCCAATACTTATTTATATAGTTTTTTTTTTTAACATAATATTTGTAGATTAGTATTAAATTTCATTTACTAAAGGATTGAAGATTAACAAAATAATGCTTTTATAAATTAAAAACAGCATATTATTTATCATGAACATCATAATTAAAAATAATTATTTAATTTTGTATTTTAAATTTTAGTAATATTATCTAAATAGTGTAGATAATAAATACCTATATTATTTTACTTTCGAAAACTTTTTTTGATTCGCATACGTTCATACAATATTATATATTCCACCTTATCATTAAAACTGTTTCAAAATATTTTAATTACTTTTAGAAAACAGTTTGTATAGTTATGAATTAAATTACGTATTTAAAATTGTATAACTTTTATCTAAAAACAATGTTTAATGTTGATCTGGTATTATTTTAACTAAAATATAGTATTATAAATAAACAGTAAACTATTATGACTTTGAATGATCTATTAATATTTAATTCAACAATAATTACATTAGGAAATTAAATATTTACATTTAATATTGTTATACAATAATAATGAATATGCATAACATCAGGGGAGTAGCTTTATTGTATAAAAGTAAAAAGTATAAAGTTAGACATTATATTTATATATATTTCTAAAAAACCGGACATCAATCGTACGTTTAATAGGTCACATTGCTTAAAGTAGACCACTCGAGGACAGACGTGTTATAACTTATACCTTCCATTTGTAATTTAAAAGTAATAATAAATCATTGCATTCAAAAAGCAACTCATAATAAAATATATTAATATTATAAATTTATAATATGAATATAATTTTTAATTACTATGAGTTTTATTTAATAATAACGAATTTCAATTATTATATATAAATTTAAAAAATGTGTTTATTTTATAGAATTTATTGTTTTCAATACCAGAACATATTTTGAGTTATAATTTAAGTTTTTAAAAGCGTTTGATTGTACCAAAAAAAACAATTATAACATTTAATATTTATAAATTATTATACTAGCAATTAAACATAAAGCGATATATTATGTGTAAATTGAAACTTAACATTTAGTTATTATCATTATTAATTTCACTGTTATAGCATTTAAATTTTACTTTGTTTATTAGAAGATAAAAAAATCTCAAATTATTACAATAATACATCATATATTATAGAAGGATAAAATTGTTGTGTATCGATCCTATAACACAAAATTATTTATGACTATAATTTTATCTCAAATATAGTTAGCTAAACTATTATCTTTATTTGAAATTGGCAATGCAATGTGAGTATACAGATTTATTTTGGCTATTCATTTCTATGGATGTATAAATATATTGTTTTTTGTCATATAAAACAACAATGGAAAGAGTGAACGCCGACAACCCATAAGTATTAATGGTATTCTGTACTTTATCAGTCGCTGTTCAGTCATTGCACATGCATGTTATCTAGATTTTTCCATACGGCCAAAGTATCAATTTATTTATACAACGTAAAAAATTGACAAAATTTGTTATATTCCAACCGTAAATGTTTTTTTTTTTTAGTTTTAAAATGTATTTCGTTTAATTGTTAATATTATATTATAATTAAAAAAAAATTAAAATCGAATAAAATAATCATAGTATTGTTATTATTATTTGCATAAATCATTTTAAAATAATATATGTATGCAGTTAGAAATCTTAATAAAAAAAATGTCTGATTTTGATATCTACCAAATGACTTAAACGGTATATAAAACATAATCTTAACCTGTTTTCGTAAGACAATATAATATACAACTTTCAGGAAAATCGAGATTTATTTTAGGTGAAATTATGTTATACGCGTTTTAACTGGAGTATAATTTTATGACATCCTTGTCTAATATTCGCTATCTCTTTCAGTGTATATAAATAAGTATCGATAAACAAACTATTTTTATACTCGGATTGCTGTATGTTTTTATACGTTTGATAATGTTTATCGTCATCACTATTAAAATATTCTCATATTCACTCAAGCACCACAAGTTGCGTTTTTTTTTTTTTTTTGAAACATTAAAGCCCGTCGTAAAAACATTTTAGATTAACGAACAGGTCTTAAGACCAATGTATTCATATGGCAATCAAAAAGTCATTAATGTATATACATATTTTATATTGTGTATAATATAATATTATAATATATTTGATTCGCTCCGGATATAAATATTTATCACGAACGAGTGATTCGCTTTACGCGACGATGGTTGAAAAGCTGCTATATTTATAATATGTATACTTGGGAGTTAGGCTACGCGTGATATTTTCGGGGTGTCTTTGTGCCGGAAATCTTGGTAAGACGACCTTTATTCCACTGGATTACTCCCACATCGTTTTTACAAGCATTTTGGGACTCCTCTGTACACTATCCTCATCCCTTGCGCGTTTTATTCGTCTTATCCACTATCCGAAAGCAAAAATAAATATAAATATATATACATATATATTATATGCATTTACGTGTGTGTGTATACGTGTACAAATGGAAATGGTCGAGGGATATTCGTGCATATGTTGTGCTGTTGATAACTCGTAGTCTGTAAACGGTTTTTTTTCTTACATCCTATAATATATTTGTGGAGCCATTACTGCGGACAAAGCGTAATATTATATATATATATATATTCAAATAAGGTGGCCCGAGTGACCCGTGACCATATTTGAATACGTGGAAATAATATTCTATAAAACTAGCCATAACGCTCGTAATGACATAGGTACGTGTTCAATTGAATTCGGATGTATCTTCAAAAGTCTAAAACATAACGATCTTATAAATATATTGTCCGTTACATTTACAATAATATAAAAACTGCATGGAATATTGAGACTAGAAAATAAGAAAACCAAAATAAAAAATATATATATAGAATAAAGTCCTTTTCTGGAGGATAAAACTATTGTCTATGGCCCTTAATTTTGTGACTCTTGTTTTATATGAAGAGAAAATACCTATAAATATATATTTTAAATAATATTTCTATGAATGTGATAACAAAGTTTATTAAAAAAAAAAAAAATATTGAATAATTAAAACAATAAAATTGTAATGATTTATACTTCTTATAACTTTGATGAGTTAACCTAATTAAAACAATATTTGTAATAAAATGTTTGATTGTGATTAATTTTAATAATAATTAACTATTTGCATTAATTTAAATTTTTTGAAAAATGTATTATTTTTAAAATATTTATTGTTTATGAAAAGTTTTGTGAATGTTAGTTTTCAGTTTTAAAAGCATAAACTATCTTAATGGACATTCTATATTATGATTTTTTGGAAGCTTTAAGATGAGATTTTTAATTTTTATCAAAGAATTTGAACATGTATTTTTTTTAATTAATGTAAGTGTCTGTACCAGGCGTGGCACACTATTAAACTTATTTACGCTGGTCTCAAGAGAGCGAATGATAACTTAATTTCTGAACTAAGTTTATATGGCTGCGTAATAATATAGTCAATTTCAGATTCGTTGTATTATTCAAATAAAAATTTAAATTATACTATTTTATTATAATTATACTCTTAACATAATCAGTATTGTGGATTATGAATATTGCTTTTTATTGGTTGAATAAACTGAAATTATGAAATCGTTGATTATTGTAGTAGTATATATAATGTTGGACGCTATTTCTAAATCTTTCCATTTTCAATTTTATTGATAGCTTTTTCTTAATTTTCATTAAAAGCAAAATCAGTAGAAAAATATAATATTTCAAACCAATTCTAAATGTTTATGTCTGAAAAAAATAACAATTCAACATTCAAAACTAATATTGAATTACAGAAACTTTTTGTAAAAAAAAAAAAGTAATTAGCGATGTAAATTCGATTGGAACAAATGTCTCGTCTCAGTAAGCATATTGTGTTTAAACGATGGCAGCAGAGAACGGGAAGTAGTATTGTTCACGCAGAGCCTAACAGGAAAAATAAGAAAAATCGTTTTGTGTTTTAAATTTAATTTTCATACTGTAACAATTGTCAGGTTCAAACAGTTTATGTATAGGTGTATAGTATTCGTTTATAACTCTCACTAAAAATTCAGTATGAAATTCATTAGAAAAATCAATCTTAACCTTATTCTAAGATTTTATTTTATGAAAAAAAAATGTATATTTATCGAAGTCTCTTGTCTCACAAACTCCGACTCGTGATGGGTAAAATCAATGTATACGATTTCTAATTTTATAAATCGGGGTTTTGCCATGTCCGTGTGGAATATATGTTAGTTTAAAATAATGATCGCTGATTTACGGACAAATTATGTTGAACAAACTTTGTCGAATGGAATAAAAATCACATAAAGACACATAAACCACGTGCCGTCGCCAATGACGATGGAAATAAAATACATCTATCTATGTAATATATTTATTATACATACATTATATAGTGGCGATTCGAATGACGGTGATAATAATTTGTGGATTAATAGATTTGGTTCTCTTTAATTCACTTTGAAAATGTTAAAAAAATAACACTATTTTTTTTTCAAATATCCATATAGTGCAGTCTTGGATTATAGACGATAAAAGAATATAATATACATCATATATGCCATTTTTATATCAACAAAATAAAGACTCGTGTTATCGAATACGGCCAAGAGAAATATTGATTTTAAATTTAACACTATCGCTCTAACAAGAGGATTTACCATTGAATCACGCAGGAACAGAAATGAAGGAAAGATAACGTTCTGTCACGCTATAATTGTATATTATGTTATTATGATTTATCAGCCTGAGCAAAAATACGTATTATACAGATAATAAAATATTACGGTGAATTCCTGAATTTTTTATCGAACTATATATGACCTACTTATGACGAGTTACATAGAAAATTAATTAATTTAATGGTTCTCTGATGTTTAACGGACCAACCGAGGCAATTATCCACATGTTCAAGGAACCATAAGCTCTCTATTGATTCATTAAATATTTAGTGATTGTACGTGCAATCAGGTATAGGCATATTATTGTGAATATTGAAAATGATAATTGTTGAACAGTTTCATTCTTTTACGTTATTATAATTTTAGCTAAATGCACTACAATGCTTATGGGAAGTAATTATAAACGTTAAACTTTAATACTATTATTTTAAAATAAAAAGGTTAATTTCAGTAGTTTTTTTCATTAAAACATTTATAACATTCATTACAGGATTTAACAAAAAATACGAATCATATTTTTTACAAAATATCAAAATAAAAACACTGCTTTGTATAGAAATTTATTTAAAAAAAAAAAAAGTATATCGATTTTTTTTTTATCATTATTTATTATTATTGTAGATACATTTTATTGCGAAAGTATACATTTAAAATATACTACATTATTATTATTATAGCAAGTTATACCTATACGTACTACGTAATATGGTTATATATATTCTAGAAATATTATTCAAACGATGATTGTACTCAGAATGTCAAATTACAAGTGACGAAAATATATTATATACTTTTTTAGATTCTACAGATAAATTTTATGCTTTTCATGTATATTCGGGTAATAAATTGGATTTTGAAACTCATACTCGACTAAACCAAATTTATGGGTAGACGTAAAATTATTATTAAACGAGCACACTTTGCAGGAGTAAAGTCATTCAACTTAAAAAAAAAATTGTATACATATACTACAGTTGAAAATATAATTCAATACATTACTAATGATTAGATACGTTTTCTTGCTTGCCAATTATAAATTACAAATTTCAAACAAATACATTGAAAGAGCTTAATGTATTATGATTTATGACGTATAAAAATATGATAGCACACTTTTATAAGCCAATATTATTTAATATTACTTCAATTCAATTAACTGATAATTACGATTATAATAAGTACGTAACCGATAAATTAAGTTTTAACAATTTAAATTAATCCAAAATTTGTTTTATTTAAATTATGCATACATAGGACATTTAAACTTGATTAAAATCGTTCAAGCTGTATTGAAGATTATTCAGAGGATACCACAATAAGCGGACGGTTATTTTTGCAAATATTTCATTCAACATGTTCTGTGTAGTTATAGACTGTAGTATTATAAATTGTATTATTGTAATGTGAAAGTAAAATAATCACATGTTCGTTACTAGTTGATAAATTATCAATATTATAATGCATTTCTAGATTAATAAATACTTACTTAATCAGTTTTTTTATAAAATATATTTTACAAGTTCTCAGAACCTTAGGTTTGGTTATATCACCTCAAGCTGAAAT
>VUJU01001552.1:0-20570 GCA_009835225.1 Aphis craccivora | reverse complement strand
GTTTCATTTCACTGTTCAAATACATTTTTTAATATAAATTTAAGCTATGTAAAATTTAAAAGCAAGCTGGCGTGCAGGCTTTATGGAATTAGGTATATTTTAAATTATTTAAAAATAAAAATAATAATTCAAAATATTCTGGTATTTTATAATTAGATATAAATATTCAATTTATTATTCTAATTTAATTCCAATACATTTATAATATCAGCTATACGTTGCTAAGCTTAAAATATTATGAAATTCAATTTCTACATCAGCTTTCAAAAACGGCGTACACAGTACATATATATTTTTAATGCATTCAAAATAATACGAAACGTCGATTTGTAAATGAACAAATAATAATAATAAAAAAAATACTGTTTGAAAAAATATACAACGATTTTACGTTGAACGTATTATACATTTGTTTCGTTTCACTTAACATTATTAGAACAAAATAAAATACATTTAATGAAACCCTAGGGTCACTATATTTTTTGTCTTATAGTAGACTATAGAAACATAATCGTTGTGTGCTCTTTAACGATCTACTCTAATAATAATAATAACTTTTCGTTTTTATTTGTTACAGTATACGTTGTTTTGGGAAATTACTACGATCACACCGGTCTCATCGTGGCAATGGACGAAATGGATTTGTTCAAAAACGGTAAGAAAATTGTTATTTCGTACGTCAATAATAATAATTATGCTACTATATAGCCGTCTTATCGTCTTATCGTTGTATACGATCGCTAAACACGCGTGTTTGGTTTTTTTTTTTTATTTAAAAACATATTTTATGTTATATTTAATTTTTAATTTCTTGTACGGTATTTTCACTCCGGTCATTTTCCGACTGGATGACCGATAAAATTTGTTTTATTACAACTTTTGATGATTACTGCCTAATCTAACCGACGACGGTTAACATGGGAGAGTGTATTTCCTATTTGAACTTTTGATAATAACCGTTGGTCCGTAAACGCCGGAAAGTCGCGCAAAGTACAAATACGTCAAAATTTCTTGCTCATTGGCATCGTCTGTCTCCCCTTTGGGTATAGTGAGTAGTGACAGACCAATTCTCGGGTTTCATCTTAAATATCACTGTAGAAAGGAAATGTCTAAGCTATTGATTTCTGAATTACTTTTTTGTTTGTCGGGTTACATTAAGTAGTATACTCTCTTGATTTAACTGACCTCTGTGTAGTTAGCTGCTATTTTGTGAAATCAATTGTTTGATTGTTACCAGATATTTTACTTATAGCTTTAGCCCTCCCTTAACTACAAAAAAGGACCAAATAACGTATGCTTTCTTAAAAGTCATACATGATTCATGTTGTGTACAAAAGGTATATTATCTAATTTTTACATTAGTATTACTACTCTAACGTGAATAGAGGAATTTTCGTTAACCTTAGTATAATACCGGAAATTTAGTTTTTATTTAAGAACCAATTCAATCAGTGTTTTAAGTCCACATAATTTTTTTTTCGATTGTTAGCACTAACTCTCCTTATTTAACTTGTTTTACTTAGGAAAAATTAAATTAAATCGACCTTTAACTATACGTGGTCGGAAATTATTAACTCACGTACTTAATTACTTTAAAATAATTAATCGTACTAACTTGTATTTCTCTATTAAATATATCTAGAAATACTTTACGTTATATGTGCTTTTAATGCTTTTAATTATGTGATATTAAAGTATATATTTTAACAATTTTCAAATTTAAATTTACATACATATTTAAATCGCGTAGACATTTATTTTTAATATTTATATTTCCAATAATAAAATATATATTGAAAACATCATAATATTGTATATCTACGTTGTATTATTTATGAACACTAAATTAATCCTAAAAACATAGACGAGTTTCTTCGGTTTCGAATATTTAAAATTTGCATTGATGTATAGGAAATACGAATTTTATTTATAAATATTGATTGTTACAGTTACTTACTTTTGAATGAAAGTTCATAAATTTATACGTTATTATAATACCCATCTAAGTTTATTAATATTTTTTTCTAAATAACCTTAGTAGTAAGTTGGTATTGCCATTGCTAGTTATTTAATAGTTATTTTAAATCTACTAATTGTTTTTGATTAATTATATAAATATACATTTCAATTAATATAAACACATATTCGCTTATATATAACTATACGACTCCGTCATGAATATTAAATTGCACATTATTATTTTTGTGTATACTTTATAAATTATAATATAATATTAAATTATAGCAAATGTAATTAAAATTTAAGATAATTTGAGTGATTGAATCATTTTAAACCAAAATTATCAATTCAATAATAATGGAAAACAACCAATGGCTAAGCCATTGCAGTTTTATTTGTTTACTAGAAGAAAAAAAAATCTCATTCATTGAGGCCAAACACATTGTTTATTCGCCCAGTCTCGTTTCCAAACGGTTATTTATATTCATGTGCTTATTGACGTTTGTATGAGCTAATATATAATATATATTACGCATTTACGTAAGTACCTATACATTTATTTTATGTATTGTATTTTTCAATGTTATAATGTATGAAAGATCGCATTATACTAATGCTGAACAAAAAATACTCATACAAAATACTTTCTCGATAAAATGTTATTTTAAAGATTTATATATCATTTAATAGAATAATTGACAGTGAGTGAACATAAATTATATAGAGGATAATGTCAACTACATTTTAAGAAGAATTAAAAGATTCGGATGTACCTTCAGCTGTATATTGATAACAATAATAGTGAATACGTTTAATAATTTTTTTGTGAAATGAAATAGATATTAAGCATCAAAATATTATATTAATTAATTTCAGTATCTTTTCAATTTAACCTGTACGCTGTGTCGCTGTCCATAGAATATGCTGTAGTTTTTCATAGATTATAATACGTTTTTTTATATAACTAGGTGAATATTTTGTGGTGGGTGTGGATGTGGAGCAGTACGATGCAGAAAACCCGGGAAAATATTTAACCGGAATGCTGTCAAATAAACCTGATCCGATTTTGGAAAAAGCTTTTCGGTCATTTTTTAGTGTGGTGCCCACGCCGCCCAGAGGATTCAAGAATTTTTCAGTTAAAGTCAACGAATACATGGAGAAACCACCATTTCAGTTTCCCAATCCATTGGTACAGTTGGGTGGTGTCAAACAGGTAGAGTTACGACTTTCAACTTTTATCATAAAATCATTAAAATACTTCTATAATATTACAACATTATAATTTTAAAATTGAATATAATAAAACAAAAGATTATCTTAAAGTTTTTAAATTTTGTAACCATTTATGGCTACATACTAAAATATTTTGGAAATATATTAATATTAGTTTACCCTTAGAATATATATTATATGATAAAATAAATAAAAAAGTAATATCTATTTAATTTAAATTTTAAACTTAAATAACACGACTTAAAAATATTATTAAAAATCTAAAAATATATTTTATGAATAATAATAAAATTCAAATTATTTAAAGTATTTACTAAAATAAAATTAAAGATAGAAATTAAAAAAAAAATATATATATATATATGGAACTAAAACGAAAGGGTTTTATTACATAAAATTATTATTTTTTCAAAAACCTTCAGAGAAATTGAAAAATGATGATTATTTTAAGAATAACCCATAATGGTACTCCGTAAAACTTTTTACTATCACCCAAAATGTTCACTAGAAAAATGTGTAAAATGTAAAAATAAAATATACCACTTTATCTGTTTATCACCAATATATATGATTGTTCAGAATCAAAAAGTTTATAGGCAATAAACTGATAACAATAGCGTGTTAAATGAAACAACGAATATTTTTCTTGAATAGAATATACAATAGACCGTTAATATCACCTCAAAATGTTGAATGGTACATGATTTATATTAGGAATAAAATAAATCTCCTATTGAAGAGATTTGATTAATTTTATTTTTAAGTTGGTATATATTTAATTTTGGTTGTCTTTACTTCTATGTTAGCTTGTCTTATACCTATAAAAATTACCTTTAAGAACTCACTGCAATTATTTTTTTTTTTTATTTTAAGTAGGTATCAATTTTATTGAGATCACTGTTTAGGTAGGTCATGATGAAAACGGCATGCTCTACAATCGTTAGTTTAAGTAATATACAATATGTATCTGGTTATTGAAAAATTTTACATTTTTTATATTTTCACTTGTAAAGGTTTTTGAAATACTTATTACCTATATTCTTTAGATAAGCCAAAAACTATTTATTTATTCCCGAATCAAATAAAAGTCACATTACTGAATTATTATTTATATTTTATAAAAGAATAGTCGCCATTGGAATGTGGTTATTATTTTAATGAATTATTTATTCTTTAAACTCTTTACTTAGAATAAATATAAGCTTATTTTAAAGGATTAAATAATAGTTAAGAAAAAAAATCTCATGTGACCATTATATATTTTCCTGACTTAAATATATTTATAATTCGTCCGCGTAAGCTATACTTATAGGCTATAGGTTTATAATTCATATATGTGTGGAATACGTTATAACATACAATTCGACATATTGTGTACGTAAAAATGTGAAATAATATTGTGTACCCATCATTCACAAAAGTTCGAAAATAAAACTATTTTTATCTGACAGCCATACACAAAATATGTTGTTATGCATTGCATTGGTATCCATTTAAGTGTCTACACTCATAATTTCGAAAAGTTTTATCTTTTTTTGAAAATATTTATCGTTTTTATTTTTTAAGTTTTTTATTTGGGGTTGACGTCATTGGGTGATCCCTCCCCCTCCTGTCAATCAAATTTCATTAAATTTACTTATTATATAATATGCAAATAAAGATTGAAAGTACATCAAAATTTGTTTCAAGAAAAAAAAAAGTTTTATGCTTGTTTTATGGAAACTTTTATTTTTAATGTATTTTGAAGCAGGGTATTTTCAACCGTGTAGTTAATATTAATCAAAAGTATTTCATAGTTTGAGGAGTAGAGTAGAGTGCCACAGTTGTACCTCATATAATTTTTATTAGGTAATTAATCTTCACTTATCTAGATATTATATAATTGCTTATAACTTGTTTTCGAAATTACTACGGAACAACTTATATATATATATTTGTGTGTGTGTGTGTGTATATTGTATACCTATAAGTATAGTAGTATACATGTATACATAACAGTCGAGGTGTGGGTTTTAAACGAATAAGGATCGTTCCTAATCAGTAAAGACTATAATCATCAAAGTCATTTTAAACATCATTGTATACTTGGTTATAATATTAAATACAATATAAAGTTGGAGGTACATTATATTAGTGACATTTGTCTTCTAGTCTAATATTCGGTTATTGGTTTCAACGTTTTGTAAAACGTTTTTCAGTGGTAGTGTTTTACTGTAAGTGACGTGGACGGAATAGGTATCAACCACGATGGAGTTTTTTCCGCCTTAAAAAATATGTTTATATATACCGGTGATACTTTTCACAGTAAACGATCGTCGTTTCGAAAACTATTACATTTTTTTCTAAGAATTTAAGATAAATGCAATTCGAACGTTTTGTATTACCCTATTTTTTTTACTCTTACGTTTATTGGCAAACCGACCATCGATTTTTGATTTTTAGATGGTAGTTTAGCCATTTGCTTATTTTTATAGTCCAAAGTAGTCTATATTATTCTAAAAAAAGTTGATGTGTTCAAATACTGAAGAATTATTATTATTATTAATAAGCATTTAAATACTGAACGCTTACAAATAAAATATTATTGTTTCGATGTAATATGTATGTGAACACGTTTAAATATTTATAAAAATATTTTGCTCAGTGCTTAGAATAGTAAAACTAGAAATTAGGTCACCATTTGAAAATCATAAGATGACAGTGATTTCATCAAAATGAGTATAAGGATGAAAAAATATATAATATAATTATTGTTATAACATATATTGACACGTTTCTGACACCTTATTAAACCGGAAAAGATACGATCGGACGTGACCAGAAAAGTGTTACTATACACATGTATTATACATTATGGAGGGCCTCTTTAAGAAGGGTCCGAGTAACCTAAATCGGGTGGTGAATTCTGTGAATGTTTGGAAAAAAAAACAATCGCAAACTGTCGAAACACTGAACAGTAAATAAAATAAAATTTTGTTGCTACGTCATCGTGAATGGTATATAATAATATTGTTGGGGTTTGTCCCACAAATAGCAGATACAACCATTAACAATCATTAAGTAATTATAGCGTTTTTGAGCGAATTCAAAACACACCACAACATTGTGCCTATACATGTACAATTTGCATATTATTATGTATTACTTGCATGTATAATAAACTTCCGGTCGGACGTAACTGGACCAATATAATATGGATTGTGGACTTTGGAGCACGATATCTTCAAACCTTCTGGTTACACCGACCACATTTCGTAATTCATGTATATTATTGTTATTATAATACAAATACGTATGTATGCAGGGGTGGTCTAATCTGGATATGATTGAACGGTTTTCAGATCTAGATTTTCCGAAATACTCGGGATTTCGTCCTACAAAATATAATAATATAACATAAAAAGGACGATGGTGGTTTAAAATTGTAATAAAAAGCAACCAAGGAAAACTTCTGATAAGATAACATTCCAGGCGTCTATTATTTCCCAGACGTGGGCGACCAATATCCATGTACACACATGATAATGATATTGTGTCAAACTTTGGCGCCTGTTTCACGAGTACTGCGACGAATTTTACACTTTATAATATTAAAACAGATTATAATAGAGAGATGCATTATAATATGTCATGTTATATTGTTGTATGTGTCAGTAACGAATGTTAAGTCTTCGTTGGAACGCAATTAATGTAAAAACTATCAAGCGAAATCGTGTGCTACAATAGTAAGTTTATGTTATTTATATTATTGCGCAAACTAAAAAATATGAAAAAATTAAAAAATTCTGTAATAGCTTTGTTAATAAAAAAAATGTTTCTATAAATGATTTAACCATTCAGTTTTTCAGTTTTAGGTTTCTTTAGGATAAGTATATACAATATTTCGTAGTGTTCATCCACCCGTTCTTATTTTTTTTTCCGTATGAATAATTACAATCTTTAATTTAATACAATAAGTATATTATATCAGAGTATAACACTACATAATTAAAATAAAATAAAATGACACGAATCATGAATACAGGATTAGAGAAATTATCCATTGATATTACTCAGTAGGGTCAACAGATGTCACCCGAATGTTTCACCGTCGAGGATAGTTGTTTGTAAATTTCGGGGATGATTCTTTGTCTTATAGAATATAGTTATTTCGATCATATAAAATGCTATAAAGTGTACACATTCCTACGCAAAATAATAATAATTTAAGGTGTTTGTAAATTCTCATAAATATATTTATAGATGAAAACAATTTTTTTCTCACATTAATATCATTATTTTTACACCCAGGAAATATATTATATAATAATGTTTGTACGTCGTTAAATGAATACCTAACAATAATAATGATTATTAAACAACAACATTGGGCATGGCGTTATATGGGGTTTCACATCATACAGCCAACCAGCGCGTTACTGACTTATTATACTATTTTTCAATTGGTTATTAATTATTGTTGTTATTGGATACGTTTTAACATATCTCAACTACTCCAGTCTCGAGATTAACACGTCAGTCGTAGTTAGAACGCAGTGATCATACTTCAAACTCCGCAGCACCGTTCAAAGCACTGAGCCGTTGTCACATCTCATATACCTACGTCGGAAATATAATAATTGATTAATCGTCAAAGCTATATACACATTTTGAGGTGGGTTTTGAACGATTGCTTAACTATAGGTACGCTTTAAACAATTATTTTAATATAATATTATAATATTATATAACACGTGTACCTACGTGGAAATTCAAATTTTATAGGAGAGACATAACACTTATTTTGTGTAACTTATTATGTTTTAACCTTTTCGAAATAAATGAAATAAATATACACTTACTGTTAGGTACTATAGGAACACGTAGATATGTTTCGTTTTCACATCAAATAGTGTGTTTAAATACAAGTAACATGTTGTGTCTGTGAAAATCTGAAAATGTCAAAATAATGGACATGTTTCCTTACAAAATTGATACTTAAACCTCTAGCAAACTGTCAGGTTTAACAATAAAAACAATTGGTGACGATACATTGAACGGTGTGGATCTGTATACGTGACAAAAAAATCAGGACTTGCTTTATAGTATAAATTTAAATTAAATATAATAATAATAACGAGAAATCTCAATTTTAATTACTCATTAGAAGCATTAATAATATTATTAAATATTCAGGTCTTATTGGAAATTTAGATTATGATTATACCATTCTTAATATTGACATAATACTAATATTGAAGTAGATAGGTGCATCGGTTATATTTATTTATTTTATGTATCTACAAGTATTAATGCATACCTTATATTATACTTTTATTCATCTTCAGTTGATGGACAAAGTTTATTATTGCACAAGATTATTGGGTATTTTAATTGTTAATTATTATTTAAATATAATATTTTTTTTCAATCGTATGAAATCCTTAGAAATCGAAAAAATAATCTTAACTAAAGAACATGCTTTCTCAACTTGTTAATAGCTAATATAAATAAACCAAAATAAGTTACCGAATATTAGGTATAGAGTTTAAATTATTTGAATGTCTGTCTAGAATAGTTTTCAATTAAATCAACGTTTTTATGTTGGTATCAATACATAATATTTTAATTAAATTTATTATTTATGAGGTGATAAATAAATCGTACATAATATTTATGACTTATTTCGAATAAAAATATTTGTTTTTAACAGTTCTAATTATTTATTCAATTTCATTCTTTATTTAATCATTAAACAGCTGATCGTTGATTTCCATAAAAGCACTACTGACCTTACTCAAGTTTTATAAAATTATAGTTTTTGTTTGTTTTTAACTCATGAAAACGTTTTAACCATTATATTATGATTATTTTATGAAAATTACTACTTTATCTTCAACTAATATTGTGCGTGTTGTAGCATGGATTCGACGGTTATGATAAAGTGCAGTAAGCACTCCATACGTAAGTCGTTCTATCGGTGGGTATTGTCTGCATAAAGAACGAATCTCGACCGTTAAATTGTTCTCCAGCTGCAGCAGAACAATTTCGTGAAATCGATTTTTAACCTTTTCATTCGCTAAACATAAATAACTTTAGTGCGCCCACACGATATTATAATATAATAATATATTATTATTTTATGGTTCGCCAAACGGATACCAAAATACCGACGAGCGTTCCTCGAGGAATATGCTGACCGGAATCCGTTTTTCGATAACGCGCCACCCTATTTCATCCGTCGATTCAAATAGTAATGCGTTTTAATCACAGTGTTTTAGGCATATAATACGTACACCTGATAATTTATTATCACACGCTCGATGGTATTTTATGAAGTACGAAAAATGAAACTCGAGCAGACGCGACTACACCAGTCTACGGATATTGTCAATGACTCATCGTTTTTTCGTAACAATTATCCGTTATACGAAACCGAGATTCTCGTAATATAAAACATATAAATTATTATACGCGAGTATTGTAAACAGATTGATTGATTTTTGTTCGAACCGCGTTCGACGTCGATGGTGACTGAGATTTATCTCCGACTCATTTGCGCAAACTAATAAATGTACAAGACAACCGATATAGTAGGTAGATGTAAAATGATAGTGGGCATTATGGTGAATATTCACATAATAATATTATAACGATAATATAACACTATGATTGATAAATTATTGAGTTAGAGGTTCTTGCATCATAACGTTGACATTTTTGTGTACAATCGAATAACAAAAAGGGCCAAAACAAAAAAAAAGTTCAACGATTATTATACTATATTTTTGTTCATCCCGCCGCCGTGAACCCATCGGTGAAATATTATTATTATCACACGACGAGCATCATGTCATTAAACGAAATTAGGAATTTAATTTGAACGTAATTTATTGTGTTTTGCTTAGACAGCTTGAATATATATTATCTGGAGGGTGTGTTATCTCTTTCTTATTATATATTTTTTTTTAATCTAAAATCAATAAGCAATTAACGCATTCTGAATTAGATACCGAGCCAATGTGATAAAGTATGGTGTATATGCTATCTATTATTTGTAAATATAATTTTTATAAAAATATCGAAAAATATTTTATTTTAGTCTGTTGTTTTACATGATATACTTTTTACATAGATAACAAAATAATTTTCAAGTATGATCGGTTATCAACAAAGTTAGTCGTGTTAATTATATTTAGTGCCCCATAAACATTATACAAACGATAATATATGATTATTTATATAATAGTGTATTATATACTTACCTACTACAGCAATGGTAGACCGACAGGACCATAATATGTAAATTACAGTAATCCGCCTAACAAAAACTACGCCACAATATATTCCATGTAGAGTATTAAAAAAACAAAATAATATTAATAATAATAATAAAAAAATATATATATATTTATTTCTAAAATTATATGAACACTTCTCTCGACATTTTTATATCCCCGCGTAGATATTTCCTATAAACTTTTGAAAATGTATACGCTAAAATTAAAATTAAATCCGTACTTATCATTATTGACACAATATTATATAAGGTATAACGATCTATAATCCGTATAGTTATATACTTACACATCCATACTAAGTGATTAAATCGTACTCGTACTTATAAACATGGTCAACGGTTCAGTAAATAATGTTTAATATTCATAATAGTTACTTATAATTTTTTTCTCCTTAGTCACGTACTGTAGATAGTTTCAAACTGTTGATATTGTATAGAATTACACCGTCGTACCTATACTGTCAACCATTTATTATTACCTACCCTATGCGTAGCATGTAACTATGCATATATAGAACTTACATCAAACATACACCTTATTAATTATATTATGCATTATATTGTTTGGTTTGGGATAGATGGGGAATTAAATCGATTTAACCAAATACATTTGATGGTAAATTTACCACAAAACGTATTCGTAAATAAGAATTTAAAAATTTTCACACCAGGAAAAAGTATTTTTTTACAAAAAATTCATATTTTATTAAAAATCATAATCTTCCCAGGTAAAAATAAAATATTTCCGTGACTTTAAAACGAAATAATATTCCTCCAGATTCAATGCTATTATGTTTCTCAAGTCCTCATAGTATTATAACGTACCTATATATTTACATATACAATTATAAGGGACGAGGTGTACCGAAACAAATAAGTTCACTTACTTGAAAATACGATTGTGCGTGTGACCATTTATTTTGCGAAAAAAAAAGGAAAATACATTTATGAGCACCAGGTTTGCGTTATAGAAACCGATAATAATATTATATAATTTGAATGCATATTTGCGGAATACAGGACAACAATAATATTTAAGTGTGTTATCAATGGCCAACGGCTGTACAAAATCTTCTAGTTCAATTGGTTTTTATCAAATGGTAGATATTCGATTATAATACTTTTGTGCATATATATTGTATAAACAATGTGTCCAGTAAGTACCGTAATATCCAGTACATATGATATATACAGTGAAAACCGATTATAATATTCACAGATATAAATCTGATCAGATACTCAAAATCGTCTAGAATGGAATTTCGTAGAGAATAAACATTTTTAGTTAAAATTTAGAAATAAATTAGTTTTGAAAAGTTGCATATTTTTTTGGTTATTACTGGTTTTGATTCATGATTTATAATATGTATATTTACCTATGTACCTCAATAAATTTTATTGAATTTCACATTTATAGCAGTTATCGTATTATCTGATTTCATTTATTTACTATCAGTGAATTATGTAATATGTAATTTAGTAGATTAACAGTAATAGTTATCTATTTGGGAAATTTCAAATTAATGGAGTAAACTTAAAAAATGTAAGAATTCAAATATTTTTCACGTGATTTAAGTAAAATTTTGAAAAATCTTTTTTTTTCAATGATAGGTAACTAACCAAAAATTATAACAATCTTGTTTTTGAAAACATGTATTCAGTAAAATGATTTTTTCTTATTGATTTAAATAACAACTAATTTATATATTATTGTATAGATTAGCGTGTATACTACTGTCCCTATGTACGATGATACTATTTTGGGTTATACTATAGCTAGGTACTGCAATAATATTGTCATATCGATCCACAATGATAGGTTATATTTGCCGTTTTAGAAGTACAATAACGATGCTGCTGCTGCTGCTGTAGTTATAACTATACCTATTACCCGGTATTAAGAATATGTGTCCGTGGTTTGTGCAGCGTGCAGTAGTAAGTAGTTCTGCTGGTACCATTATTATTCACTTCAATGGTACACACCGCGTGCGCGCAAAACGCTAATCACGTTCAGACAATATTTACGAGCATACGTATTCGCTACACGATCGTAATTTTTTTTTCACGATTTAATAGATTATGTACTCGACCTTATTTGAATAACTCTGTGAATTCGCTGTAGTATAATATTATATATATATAATTTATAATATCATTCTCTTTCACTCGGCACTGCAGTGATTAGTGCGATCGAGCGTTTAATGCCATACCACTGTTATATGCATATTATACGTGTGATGTTTTTCGTCCGCGGGTATTATTATATTGTGATGTAGTTATGATGTAGTGAAATTATTTCGGTGATTAGTATTACTGTTTCCAGATGTGGCGATAAAAATGTGACTGGCATAACGGTATATGTCATCTCAATGTCTGTCTATAATATTTTGTACTCGTTTTGGTTGTGTATAAAGATATACCGCGCGTATACTATATCGTAGGTTATGATACAGGATATTCATCTCATTAAATATGGACGATATTAACTATAAAGTATTCGCGATTGCTCACTATCATATATAAGTGTATGCGTCTCAAATTCTATCACGCGTGTTGTTTAAATAAAAAAGATGACTATAAATAAATCAGACGCTTTTCATATAATAATATGTACTTTTCACAAATATTATTTGACTTTTAAACTTCAGAAATAAAAGTAATGAATTGTCCCTAATAATTAACAATAATAATATGTTTACATCGCCATCGTGTACTCGCGTGTAACCCAAGCTAACGATTATCTTATAAACCATCTTTTACTTTTAATTAACATTGTTTATTTATGGGAAAATAAATCATGTTATGTTACACTGTTAATGAGTAAATTAACATGTACGCTCGTTTTTTGTTAAATGTTAGTTTACACTTGTATGATAATTGAGTTCTAACTACAGCTTTATTGTACTCGTATCGAATTCAATGTCTCTAACGAATGTGCCAAGTGATGACTAAAGAATGGTGTTTACGGATATCCGTTTTTAACTCAAACTTCAAATGTAAAATAGGCTCCTATAAGTTTAAACTAATACACGTATATGAATGCGCAGAACATTTAACATGGGATTCAAATATATATATATATATATTTTTTTAATAGCTGTAAATAACTAAATAAAAATATATTTTCGAAATTAATATAATAATAAAATTATGAAACATAATTAAACTGATATATTATATCGTCACAATAATATTCATTACTAAATAAAATATGTTATAAAAAAAATAATATCGTCATAAAATCTATTTATTAAAATAGCTTAACTGATTTTTAAACATAAAACAAAATAATGATTAAGCTATCTCCGCCGTGGATACCATGACATACCTGTGCGGCTGTGCGTAATCCACGTGTATGCTAATCAATATCTGAAAATATAATACTATGAATTATGATTATGAAATAAATATGTTTTTACTGATAAAAAGAGAAAATATTATTAAAAGTAAATTATCTTTTGATCAAGGCAATAATAATGTTTTATAGATTTCCGTTGAGGCAGCGTATCTGTACGACGCAGTTCATTTGTATGCGAGATGCGTGCTGGATATGATCGAGTGCGGTGATGATCCGAGGAATGGTTCGGCCATGATGGCCAAATTCAAAGGTTCACACTACAAAAGTGCATTGGGGTAAGCAGAACACGTTAAAAAGTAAAAAAAATATCAGTTTTGTATCGTAAAAGTTTAGCAGGGAAAAAAAATCGCGTGCAAGATGTTTCTATAAGAAAACTATACAAGATACGTGCTTTTTAAAACTTCTGACCGTCACAATAACAGAATAGATATAAATTTACTGAATATTTTTATATTTTATTCTTCACGGATGATATGTTTCAAAACATATTTTATATATTACATTATTATTACCTACCCAACATCGAATCTATAATAATTTTCAACTTTATACTGTACAAAATGAAGTTTAATGACAGGACCGTGAAAATACTTTCTAAAAAACACGCAAAAACATAAAACACATTATTATTTTTTTTTAATATTGATTGAATCTGCTACATTTTTTTCGTTATTCAGAAAATATAAAAAAAAAGTGTAAAAAGTTAAAATGTTAACCACAAATTGGTCAGCGGGAATCTCATGTTGTTTTTAGCAGTTTTACGGTTTGACAAAAAAATGTTTTTTGATATTTTCGTGAAACATAATGAAACACATATACTTGAATCAATTCATAACTACAGATTAAACACAGGTATTTTTACTTAAGTGACTCATAATACAGTACAAATGCGATAAATAATTATGTCATTATTAGAGTCATAGGTTAGGTATATAGGTCATAGGTTACGTGTATGCCGTAGCACTCAACTGCCAATCAGTGGCGTCGTATCTGTGTACCTATATAATATTATTATATAGGTGTAAGAATGTAACGGCTATAGACCGAACTTTCAACCCTTTTAACTGTGTTCGCATAATATATTTGTTGGTATATCAGTCAAACACTACATATCATGTGAATATTCAAACTGCAATAACTGCATAAATTGTACCTACACGCAAATTATCGTATAATCGTTAAACTTGCAGGACTCCTTTGATGTAATTTTACGTTATTATTAGAGCTAGGATGCTGATGATACGGTATAATTTCTGCTGTTTTATACTATAGCTCCACAAGTAAAAAATGTTTTAGGAGATCGTGATTATTTTAATGGTATTTTTATTTTGCATTTTTGACAAATTAAACTTTTAATGGAATTTTTCAAGTGTATAGAACATTTTTCAGAGTTAATTTTCGAAGCGCACGTAAATAGTAATTTATTATTTATACTACATAATTTATTATTATAATAAAAATCAGCATATTGAGAAAAGAGGACATAGTGGTATGATAGTTTGAATTCTTTGTAGTCAGTAAATAATATGCAATACTCACAGTTACAATATCTTAAATCAATTAATGAGATGATAATTATAATGCATTTATTTTAGTATTTTTAGTATTTTACAGATTTTTTTGGAAGAACAAAACTATTATTGTACAACACATTTATAGCGTTTTTAAATGTATCCGCATGATGCATATTTTAAGATTTTAAAATTTTTTTAGGGCATTAAAATCATGGCTATAGTTATTATACCTTTGTGATGACTGTTAATAATATTTTTTTGTTTATTCGCAAACACTATTGAAATAAAATTATCATTATCATCAATCTTGTGTTTCCAATTGTTGGAATTGGCACGTTAGTACAACGCTCGTTTACTATATATGCCAATAATGTATACCTACATGTTAATATAGTATAATTCTTCAGTATAATAATATAGTTATAATATGTAAATGTATTATAGGTGGGTTACGATTTTTATCAGATTTTATAGTTGCTTTTTGGTGTTTATTATCGGTGAGATGTTCTGACAATGACCATTAATTTTTTTTTTCGAAACATAATGTTGCGTGTGTTTAGAAGTTAATCGGACCTTTTTTTTCGTTTGATATCACACAAGTTCATTATGTGAATTTGGGCTTGCCATAAAATAAGAATAAATTAAATTATAATACCATTGATCCAGTCTACTCACACCTTTTTGCTAAATTAATCTAAGTTCTGAAGTTAACGGATTTTATTAACAGATAACAATACCTAAATCTCTTTTAATTATAAATATATAAAGTTTTTCTTCTTCTTTTATATTGTGGTAAAATAATTTACTTCGTTTTAGTGTATTCAAAGCTAAATAAATAAATTAAAAGTATTTTTCAACGTGTTTAAGTTTAATAAAACTTATATAAAATATAACTAACGAATTGTAGGCGTAATGAATACTGATGTAATGAATACCTAACGTAGAATTTTTGAGAATAATGTTACTGACCTGATTGTGTTAAGTACCTACTCAAGTCTGCAGAGCCTCAGGTGTCGTGAATGTTGGTAATTTATTCATTTGCTTCAGGAGTCCACACCTTCTAATAAGTATATTATAATGCTTTAAATCTTGTCCTTATTTTTCGATATTTGGTACTAAACGAAATAATATAATTTCTTATTTCTTATTACTTTTTCCATCATATATATCAGGGTGGTCCAACCTTTTGTAATTGGCAAGACCAATTTAAACTTTCATAAAAATACTGGAGGCCATCAAAAGAAAAAAAAAATAATGTGATGATTGGAATTGTTTTTCAGAAGTTAATTTTTCAAAATCAATTTATCCATTGGTGGCTAATCTGATACACGATTTTAAAGACGAATTATTAATATGGTTTCTTGATTTAGACTTTATTAAATCCATAGTAGAAAATGCTGATTCACAAATATTCGTACAAATAAATAATGACAAAAATTCGGTTATATTTGGGGGGAGGAAATAAAAGGTTTCAAGGGCCTCTGGTTGAACCCAACTGTTATATAATATTTTATTATAAATGTATAAAAATATATATATAAAAACAATTGAAAAACGACTAAAAATGGATTTCCTTATTTTTTCAAGGGTCAGCAGAGAAACGATTAAATTGATTTGAATGTAATAGGCTTGAATATCTTTTTAGTTCATTTTTATGTATATATAGGTATATAATATGATATATATATATGGTTTTGATAAAAATGATATTTTCAATATTAAGTATAATAAATAGTATAGCCGAAACTATGAAATTCAGAGACCGTATAATATATCTAATATACACAGAGACCACCAATTTGTTATATGTTAGTTTGATAAGTTTATAAAATTAAGTTAGTATAGAATTTTTAGGGCAGAAGAAATAATCGTAAGGTGTTTAAAGTAATTCAAAATAAGAAATCTAGTCAGTTTGTATCTTAAAATAATGGTGTTAAGTTTTTCTATAAAGAGTCAGAAATAATTATAAAGAAGTGTTGATGAATTAATTAAGAATTTTAGAAAGACTCACATTTTATTATAAATATCTATGTATTAGTTTTCAAATGTATTGCATTATACCCACTTCAATAAAATTATGTTGCCTAACTTTTGAGCTACCTAAGTATTATCTGACATGCCATTAATTGTATTTGTATATAAATATGATTGCTAACAGTATGCTTCTACGTTTTCCGTAATACATTTATGTTGATGATTCGATTGGATGTAATCGTGATAAGTTAATTCATTTTATTCGTTTACACAACTATAAGCGATACGCTTTCAAAGTTAACTCTATATATAGTCTCAAGGTATATGTATAATATGTAATAATAATAATATAATCTTATAATCTTATTGCAATGATAGCTTTACATTTTTTCTTCTTATATTTAGCATTATATTGTACAATTTATTTAAGTGTTTCTAAGAGAAATTTTGAACAATTTATTATTATAATAAATATTGTATGCTTTACGTAGATACGAAGTGTACATGGATGAAAACGGTGACGCGGAAGGAAATTATACATTGGTGTCACGGCAACGGCAATCTGACGCCTCCAAAGGATATGGCTTATTTCCAGCTGGTAGATTCACTAAGCTCCGAAATTTAACCAAAAACCCGGTAAACGTCTTTATTTATTTCGTTACGTAATTGAAAATGGAAAAAAAGAAAACGAAACGGATTATTTATATAGGAGTTGACGTTGGTGGTGAACGTCGAATGGATTTCTGGGAAACCGCCTGTGGCCGAACCAGCTTGCGGATACCGCGGCCAGAAATGCATCAGTAAATTACAAACATATTATATTATAATATTATATACATTACTAATAATTAACTTTAAAAGTATGAATTATTGAAATAAACAACTCGCGACAGTGCCTAATTACAAATTATTGTAAAGTTGTGGCTGTCCGTTATTAATATAGTAATAAGTTGGGTTGTAAATTTAGTACTTTAAAAAACTATTATTCCCCTTTTTACCTAAAATGTATTAAATATTCATAAACTAAGACAAGTTAACACGTATAATATTGTGAACTTAATTGCAGAAAAGTGCAATTTGAAATAAAAAAAAAAATTTTCAGATAAAATTTATAAATATTAATGATTAAAATTAACATAAAAGCGATACACCTTTATTTAAATAGGTATACAAAAAAAAAAAAACAATTTTCATACTCAAAATAACATATTACAATAATTTTATTTCTTATAAAATATGCATTTGCATAATACTAAAAGCAACTTTTAATTCCTCTAACGTTGAGTTCTTTTTAGAAAATAAAAAAACAATAATGTAATAATTCAGTTATGGATTCACAGCTTTAGTTATAACTAAAAAAGGTATAAAAAACCAGTTAAAGAAGATCTGTTTTTAAACCACTTGGATAAAAAAAAAAAAAAAACCACTTAGTGGCCCACGTACCTTAAAAGTAATTTATTGTATATTATAAAATAAACATTAAACTTTAAATTTTTTTATTTACTGAAATTATAAAAAAAATTCAAAATAATATGTTACACTCATCCGATTAAAAAACACTCCGATACATTTAATCCACTTAAGGTGGTGATGATCGACCCCACCATTATAGTTTTGTGTACTATCTCGTCAATTTGATGACTATATTTCAGCACATACCGCGGAAATATTATCGATCGTCGCCGGGACACTGTTGCTGGTGTTGGCCGTCATCTCGCTGGTGTTCTACAGAAATTGGAAATATGAACAGGAACTGGATAGTTTGCTGTGGAAAGTCGACTATAAAGACATCGAGATCAACGACACGGAGAACAGCAGCACGTCGTCGAAGATATCCAGAGTGAGCATCAACGGGGACCTCGCCACTGACGATGATCGTGTTGCTTTGTGGGAAACGGATATCGAAATCCGATGAAACATTTTTTGTTTTATATATTGCCTCGAAAACGCACCGGTCATTTTAGCATTCCCTCGGGTAGAAAATATAGGATAGGCGTGAAATCCTCTTCGGCAAAACGCAATGTATTATGTAGTGTAGGGGTTTATTCGTTCGGTCCTTATAGTATATCTGTAGTAGGTATGTAAATACACGAAAAAAAATAACACGCTCGGATTAGATCCTAGTATCTTACTCTTTTTTTGACCTTATAATATACTATATAGCAAGTATGGAGCATAATGCCATAGTTCGAGTGGTTTTGTGGTGTTACATAAATGTCATAATATATTATTCGTAGGTGATCATACATGCGGTGAAATCTAGGCATATAGCCGAGCCGAGTGGGATAATTGCAGTATTTTGTAAAATATTATTTGAAGGGTTTCTAAGAAAATTTATTTAATAAACATTTTGATAACTATTATGTTAATTATTTATGTAACATAACTGATAATATTAGTTAAAAAGATAAATAATTATCGTACATTTTTTTTTTTGGAGGGGAGGGGGTGGGCGGGATTTAATCTGACTAGTAGAATTTTCTGGGAAAAGTTCACCACTCCCCCGATTTTCACTTACGGTCTTCGAATATAATCCACTGATAAATGTTAATGATACACAAACCAGGTGTTAGAAATTTAAAGCTTTAAAAATACACATTTCTAACATTATTTTGATTCTGAGTAGTAACCCGTTTTCAATAATATGTAATACAATATAATTATATTTGTACGATAATTATTTAGTATAGTGACTGCCAGAATAATATGTTAACTATACCGTACGCATCGACAGACATCCTTTTTTTGTTTTTTGTTTTTTTTTTTTACAATAATTAACATAATTAAAAGTATTTGTGTTACGTAATTATATTATTTAATAACACGATGCAAAAATTACTCGGCTTATTATTTGATGCTCGTATTATCATATTAATGACTTTTTTAATTTACTTTTTTCAAATATTTTAAATATATTAATATAACTACTACTATAAATAATAGTAGTTATAATAATAATAATAATAATAATAACAACACGTTGTATAGAATTTTTAATTTATAATTTAATCAAAAATACTTTCTCCAATACAAATGCATATTATATTTATATCATTGATTTGGATATACACTTAATTCTATATAATATGCAGTAGAAATTTAAAATAATGTTTAATTCAGTCTTAATTTCTACCTATATGCATTTTTTTTTTAATTTGAATAATAAAATATATAAATTGTTTGTTTGACCATATTTTATCATTTCATTTAGAAAGAAAAAAATCAGTATAAGCACATATCCAGTTTCATCTGT
>VUJU01001551.1:0-54286 GCA_009835225.1 Aphis craccivora | reverse complement strand
TAAAAACTATATATATATACTTAATAAATTCAATATATTTAAATGAATAAGGAGATTTGTTTGTGCTCGTTTGTTCCATCAAAATACATGTTTATTGATTAATATATTTAATGTATATGTATATAGTTCTGTATAGTATGAAACCAAACGTCGTCGTCGTCGTCGTCTTCCTATTGTGTCTTAATACAATTGTAATTTGTTTATCTGCTCCATAAATGTATTGTATTATGTTAAACAATTGTGGAAATTGACAATTTTAAAATAACAATTTATTTACTCAAACAATCTATTCACAACAATTAACATGCAATTATTCGATTAATATTTATTATTTTTATTAGGTCATTATTTCCGGAACATACTTTTGATATTATACAAAAACCATTATTATCTCAACTGACTCAACAATTTAATATCATTAGATAACCATTCTATTTTATTATAAATAACGTGTGTGTTAAATATAGTTTAGTATTTATTGCGAATGGAGGTCCATACTTTTAATTTGAAATATAATCCTCGATGTAAATTATTATATTTCGTCTTTATATAAACCTTTAAAACAGAGGCGTAGTTGCCTATCTCAAATATTCAATTAAAAAAAATTAAGTTTTATTAAGGGTTACTTTATAAATAGCATATTTTTTTACACTTCATAAATATGAAGTATCGCCATTTTTTTTCGAAAAGATGAATCAAAGGTATGACGCTTTGATCTTTTTCAATTAAAATATATTTATTAATACGGTTACGTTTAATTATAATCAGTTTATTGTAAGGTAATAAAGTATTGATGGTCTAACTATAAAAAAATCATAAATCATTCCCTAAATTTATTTTGGTTTAATTCATAACTAATATAATTGTGTTGCGAAGTGTGATTTCTGATTAACTAGAGAAAGTTATGCTCCTGTATTTCCTTTCGAATTATTACTTATCATTACCGTTTGCAGCACGATACACGATATACCTACTACAATCTGAGTACAGTTTAGTCTACTCGTCAAACCAATTAATTCCTTCGCTTATCAAATGATCAATTTTTTCATTATATTAATCACTCACTAAAACTTTAAAAAATTGGACATTTTTTTTTCTAGAGTGTTTCTCATAGTTTTTATATTATATAAATTATATTTAATATAGATATTATATTAACAAGTACTTATTAGAATTTTTCAAAAAAACATACTCTTTCCAGTCGCATGAATAAACATTGATTTATAATTTATAATTTAAACTGTATACCCCATATTACATTTAATTATTACCTGAACATAACATAGTATACCTAAATTAACACTGAAATAGACAAAATCAATTGAACAGTATTTTTTAATTGACAATTCCATTATCGCAGCAATAAAATATAATAGGTATGTCAAGTGTTGTAAGCAAACTTTTCATAGCTCACAAGTATGTATCCACAATTTAAATATTTTGTTCAAAAGTAAAATATATTTAAATAGCTAATTGTTCATTAATTTCAGTTAAACAATAAATAAGCACCAGTTGTTTTTATACTTGTTAAACATTTGTGCACTAAATATTAGAGCTGCTTTTATTTTTACTCTAAAAAAACTATGTCAACTCCAAATATTCTAAATTGTACCTGTAAAACTTATAATCTATACATGCATATTGTATTTTATTATATATATGTGTGTGTGTGTGTAGAATAAGCTCTAAAAGATTAAATTTAACTAAGAGAAATTTAGATCATTTTTTAATTATTAAACACTAACACTCAAAGTATAATATTATTATAGAACACATTTTTACTTATTAAAAAAAAAACCATTATGGATACTCAATACCCATATTTTGAAAATAAACTTTGTCATTTATGAAAGAAAAAAATAAAACAAAAGAAAATTAAGATTATGAATCAATGTTAAACCTTAATAAAAAAGTTAAACTCAGGTTCGACAAGTTTCCTAATATAGGATAGATTATTGAAATGCCTATACAATAATTATCTTACTACTTTACTAGTAAATCCTGTCCTCCAGCTTAACCTAGTACTTTTATTTTATTTTTAAGCGACATAAAATTATGTCTGCAGCTGCTTAAAATGTGCATGGATTTTTTCCTGATAAATTAAGTTGTTCATATTCGCTAAAATGAATATCAAAATTATGATATATTTATCATATTATAGTAACATATTCATTTATAATATATAATAAAATATAAGATAACTGAAAACCTATCAACTAACATGTATGTATTTAACATTCAAACTACTTATTAACTAAAATAATATCTTAAGTAGGTGTAGGTATAAGTAAATTTGTTTAGGCTACACAAGTACACAGTATACTATGTAACACAAACATTTATATTCTATAATATTTCAAGAATAACTTCTCAAACATTTTCAAGTATATTTGTATAATTATTCAAATAGGTAATCAATTACTAAAATAAAGATCACACAAATCTATGTTCATCACCAAAACTTTCGAACTGAAAATCATTTAGGTACCTACACATAATACATTATAATTAGCGTTTAACATCATTACAATTATTATTAAACGGTCAACAAATTATTATAATATCTAATCAACATTTCTTTTAAAAATAGTATTTTTATCCGATTATAATTTTTTTTTCTTTTGTACAATATCGTATAAAAATTCAAAATAATTTAACTCATGATAATGTAGTGCTTATGAGCAAATGTTCAACGGCACGAAAAACAATAAATGGTATTTTTTAAATTTTTTCCGAAGACTAAGAAGTGTAGGGATACATACTACCTTTAATATTCTATTAAATTATGAACATAATATAAAGAATAATAACAACTCACAATATTTAACTAGGTAGAATGCTTAGTAGGTATTACCAAAGAAGGAACTTTACACACGGTTCAAGAAAAAAATACCGGTTTCCGGTAAACGAATAAAAAAAAAATAATGATAATAATGCTCATAACCGCATATGTGTGTATTAATAACTGCTCTCTTGCAGTCACCGGTGAACATAATGTAGTAAATTAACGATCTATAAAGCACACATACCTACAATGTATTGTACGGTAGCGTTCCACATGGCTTGTATGGCATGTTTTAATTATGATATATTCTAGAATAATGGTAATAATATTATAAATTATTATATTATTTTTATTATAATCACTTAATCCCTATGAAAGTTATGCCCTGACTCGTTTATATTTTAAATTACGAAAACACAATAATTGTATTAAACGCACCACACAGTTGCAGACACACACACACGTGTAGTTATTTAATTCAATAATTATTGCCTAAATGTTATATACTACGTACCTATATAATATCATGATAATATGAACGTTTGATATTAAAAATGCATTCGTTGTGACGTATAATAGTACCTACGTTTAAGTTGTAATATAAAATTTCAACATTTGTTAAAATCTAAATTCATTCAAAAATAAAGTTCTTAAAATGCAATAACATGTGTAATAAATAGAAACTTGAGTTTCACTTTTGAATGTATAACAATTAACTACTATACTTTAAACCTATTTGTTCAAACGCAATCTTTTAATAGATTACATAATTTGGGTACCTATGTGTTAATATAGTACGAGAAAAATTGTAATCGGGGAAGACAAAATTAAGATTTCAACAAATCCAAACCATCAAACACACTTCAATTTAAAACATATTAGAATTTCTTTTCGTGAATTTATTTATTTGTCTATTAATTTAATATTCTAGTAGGAACAGATTTATAATTTTTTGACCCTTCACTCTTTCGAAGTATGTACAATAAGCACTAATATAATCTAGAAGGATAATAAAAAAAAAAATTTAAATAATTAAAATACCTGCACCATTAAAAATCAAACAGTAAGTAGGTACTTTTATACTTTCTTCTAAATCTCTACAGAGGAGTAAACAATGTGTCTAATATTATATGATACTTATAAATAATATTAGGTAGTAAAATATAAGTAATCTCAACGATGACTAACATTTATTTATTATTCAACAACAGAACAAAAAAAAAAATACTTTGGCGCTAAAGAAAGAAAAAATATTTTTAAACAATTAAGTAGATAGTATCATTATTTTTAGTTCAAACATAAAAGATAAATAAATTGGCCCAGATCTTTATCTCGACAACATTAACATTGAACTAAAAATTGATGGAAAAAAGAACAATAATGACATCAATATTTTGAATAACACTATATACAATATGATGATATGACAAAATCTTTAGATAGCTAGAAACTTAATTTCAATGTTTGTATAATATATTTATAATGGTAAATACTGAATATTTATTTCAATATCCAATTGTAATTAATTCAAACTACAATAAAATTATTTTAGCAAATGTTAATTTCAGTTAAGAAATATTTACTTTATATTTTTTTAAATAAAGAAATATTAATGTAAATTTTATGCTAGATAGAACTTTTCAAAAATAATGCACAGCCACCTTATAAAAGTTTATTTCTTAGCGTATATGGCAATAAAATACTTAAAAATGTATTGCATTACCTATAGCGGGCACGGTTATAAAGCAAAGAACTGAGAGAGGCCCAATAATTTTTTATAACACAAATACAATTATTATAATACAAGATATTTTATTCTTAATTTAAAATGTTATCTTTGTAGTATAATTAATGTAATAAATAAATTATTGACTATATGTATATATTTATATTTTATTTATTTAAACAACAAAATCTAAACGTTTTTTCATATAGTTGCTTTTTTCAAGTTTATTTCAATTTTCCTATGAACACTTAGTAAACATAATGAAGTAAGGCGATCCGCCTACATTCTAAAGTGTAGCCAAGTTTTTACCGGTCTCATGGTAGAGAAACTTCGTTCTACAGCAGCTGAAAAAAATTGGAGAAATAATACATCTGGGAGGCACCTGTGCCTTATATAAATTATAAATTATAATCTTTAATTTATGATTTATTAATGAGTGATTCATTTAACTTAAAATACTTCAGAAAACTAACTTTTTGAAAAAGATTTTGATTATTATCGTTATATTTTTATATTTGTATACTCATTTCATTAAAAAAATACATTTTTAATTTCATATTTCAAAGTAGGATATTATTTAAAATGTTTAGATTTATAAAAACCAAATTTAGGATACGTATAATTAATAGATTATAGCCTATAGGTGTATTGAGTTTTGATGAACAGAGTAGTGGAGCAATATCTTAGAGATACTCCGTACCACTTCACTCAGCTAATGTTTTTCATTTATAAATCATATAACATAATAACATAATTTGATTTTTGTGCACTGCATCATTCCAAAAAATTTAATATTAGTTTTATTTTTAGGCCACCGATCACATATTCTCTCACCACCTTTTCTAAAGTAAAATTAAATAATAATTATGATAATGTGTCACCCTGTCTCAGTTCAGTTACTCAAATATTTAAATTAATTAATCAGGTTCGAGATAAAATTATTATAAACTATAAAATAAAATTGGTTAAATAATAAAAATTGTATTATAATAATTATATTTAATCATTAACCAAATAAACTAGAGTACAGGTATACTCGTATACTAGGGTGACCATATTAAGAAAATAAAAAAACGGGATATTTGTTTCCATCCCTCCACCCGGCACCCCCCTTCCACTTAAAGAAAAACCCTTCTATATACATCTTCACATAATATGCTGTATATAGTAAAAATACAAATCTAAGTCATATCATAAACAATTATTTTCTTATTAATTTACCATTTTTGAGTAAATAGCATAAATAATAAAAGTGTTTAAATATTATAATTTTTTAAACAATTAAAAAATGTACCTTTAAATATTAAAATGTATTAAAGTATCGAAGTTTGACGGGACAACGGGATATGATGATCAAAAACGGGACAATCCCGCTTTCAACGGGACGTCACCCTATCGTACACATTAAATAGGTAATTATTTTTTAAATAATAACTAAAATTTAAATAGAATATTCATAAGCAGTAATAAAATATAATGAATGTTGTAAACTAAAACTAATATTTCAATTTAAATGATACAATGATGAATTGTTAAATAACTCTATTGATTATGTATGCGATCAATACAAATACTAACCTTCTTCAGTCTTTATTTTGAATAATAAAGACAAACAAACATAGATTCACAATTAAAATTAATAAATTTATTGAATTTTAGTATACACAGTGGATGTATTTTTATAGTTATTTTTTACTAGTTACTTTAAAAACATATATTATAATATAATCAATAGTTAATAATCCATTTCAGAGGTTTGTAAAAAACCTAATTGCCTACCTACGTAGTCTTAAAAAGTGTTTAAAATCAATTAAAAATATCTGAGATTGTAGTGTGTTATCATTAATCATTACTATTCATTATTCATAAGTTTGTATAGAAAAGGTCTATAAAAAATATGTATAAATTAAAATAGATAATTATCAACATTACATTAAAATATAAAATATTATACTTGCAAATTTAAAAAATAAAAAAGTTCCTTAGATTTATTATGAATAAATTCATAGTTGCTTGTAGCTAAAGGTAAATGGAATTTAGGAGAAGCAAAACTCTATTTTATAACGTTTTGATAAAATGTTGTTGTAAGCCATAAGTCACTAAGGATAAGGAGTACCGTATAGGCAATTCTATATACATCATATCTAATTTTCTGTCATTTTATTTCGAGTAGCATATTATGACGAATATAAATGAGCTATTAGTGTTTAAGTGACTTCAATAAAAATTAAACTTGTTTGATATAATAAGCGTCTTTAGAAATAAAAATAAAATAAAAAACAAAACACATACACGATACACGTAATTAAAAAAAAATGATCGATCCACTCCGAATCTAAAACACTGATATAAGTGTATAATAAAGTATTATATTATGACTTGTAGTCTATACCATAAAAATAACATATAATAAACATCTGTTTTAGCAAGAAAATGTTTTAATTAATCAAAATCGAAATTACAAACAGAAAAGCACGAATTTGTATAAAAAAAAAAAAAAACGGGTCTGACGAAGATTTATAAATTAATTTCAAAGTATAGGCTAATTAAATTACCAATACCTACCACTTTAAATTAGTAAATCTTCATTTTGAGTTTATGGAAAAATTACGTTTTAAAGTTTGAGTTACTCGTGAAAGTTTAAAATTATGGTGCTGTAATATAAAACTGTGCACATAATTATTATAATTTCAATTCTACGATATCGATGTAATAATAAAAATAATATTAATAATGATAAAATGGAACACGATTGTAAACATTAATCAAATCACGTAATATTATAATATAACGATTTCAAATATTATAATATACCAAAATATAATTAATTGCGAGTGCAGGCGATTAAACATGGTATGTGAATTGAGAAATTATTTCCCTATTACCATTAACATTTATATATAATTATGGAATTATATTATATCCAGTGGCGTAGCCAGGATTTTATGAAGGGATTGGGTCGTATGTATTTATTTAATCAATGACTAAATAATATATTTATGTGCTATACCATTAATAATAACTTTTAAAATTTTTAATTTATTGTATAGATTTTTAACAGTAATAATAATAATATTTGTTCAAACTTTTATGTAGTTATTTTCGAACCGTTGAGTTTTGAACAACTAATTTCGACCTAACGTCATTCGAATGTTTACTATTTGAACGTAATAACATACTATAATTCTAATAAATGTCATGTGACAACATGATTGCCGTACACGCAGCAATCAACAAGCATGCGCTATTTACATAGTGTCATTACTGTCATTATTAAATAAAATAATTAAATATAATTCAGTAAAGTTGTATATCATTAATTCCGTTACATTAACAAGCACTAAAAATTTAATGAATTTATAGTTTATAGTTTTACAATTTAATGGTCTCTCGAACATGATTTATTAGCACACGATTCGACCATCAAATTTTAGTGAACTAATGAATTTATATTAATTTTCCTCGCAACCCAGCATAAGTTTTTTTAAATTGTTTTATTAAAATGTAATATATTTCAATATAATTCTCTCTTACATGTAAATCATGTAATGTATGCTATTTGAAACGAAAATACTCGAAAACGTAGCTAAAATAGAAATAAGTACCTACACAATACCTATTATTATTCAGTGTGATCTACTTGACGATCTCGAACAGTCACGAATCCAGATCGTACGATTTGTCGTTTGGCGTATAATCACTTGGTTTTTCGATCTTTCTCTCGTCGGACGGCTTCAGCACGACGGACTTGAGTATTTTCGCAATTATCAGTATACTTGTTTTGCTCGACAATGGGAGAGGAGTTCGCCGGCTGCGTCTTTTGCGGCGACCAGCACATCAATGCCACGGCGTATCGTGGACGTCATCATTGGGAGTGGTAGCGGCAGCAGCGATAGTTTCGGAACCTAAGATTCCGGCGGTGGTGCCTTTAAAACCGAGGGTGCCTTAAGCTGTATCGGGGATCGAAATCGTTTGAGATTTTAACGGTTACGGTTTTGAGAACGGGCTTAAAAATACTCTGGTTTTGGTTTGGATTTGAAGATCGATTTTTGAGATTTTTCTGTTATATAAAGAATATTATTCGTAATAATAATTTATCGTAATATAATCTCGATTAGAGTTAACGAATTCAAATATAATATTCTCTTCGTATGATAATACTTATTTTAATTACGATCAAATTATAAATATTATAAATAATTTATTGAGGAACCGATACCTATTAATTATTTATCTACGCTGCAAACGGTTTTGGTTTGAATTTTGTAAACGGTTTTTAAATGCATAAGATCTTAAAGTAGAGATTGAGAATCATTACGGTAAAATAATATGATAAGAATATTAGATTCGTACAGTTTTTATTAATATTATTAAACGTTGTTTTTTCTCTTTTGAAATTATAAAAACCAATTATAAATATACGTATTGTATTAGATATCTGATCTATTAAATAAAGAGAACAACAGCAATACGATTTTGGTACTAACCGACTTACCGATTTTATGAACGCAATAAAGTTTTTGTAAATACCTCAAAACGAAAGAAAACTAACGACGTAGTTAAACAACAATCATAATTACCTATTATATCGCCAAAACCATAATCTTATATTGCGTATAATATGCATAGCCGTCATTGGTATTAACTATATTAGATATCTATCACGTTTAATACACAGGTGTGAACAGGTATAATATAATGTATGAAATTATGGACCGATTCAACAGTACCCACATAAAATATTATATTATTTACTAGCATATCATCCACATGGATCGTAATTATATTTTGGAAAAAGGCATATTATAATATACAATGTAATATATTATTATTTGTCCCGTTGTGAAGAGTGCGGGTGACTATAGCATTATAACGTCGTGATGGAAATATACAAGATTATTCACCAAACATGCTGCTCACCCCTTTTTATTTTTCAATAATGCAGTTATTTTAAATAGGTATGTTATTTACATTTTTACAATATAAAGTCATATTTTAGAATTCTCGAGATTTATTATATCTACTACTTAGGGAGTTTTTGAGAGGTATATACTTCTGTTTTTCAAACAAAAACACCATTTTCTATAGTAAATTTTATTTGATCATTTTGACGTATCAAAATCAAAATTGAAATGAACAGTTTTTTAAAATGTCCATTCATTTAATTTAGGTCTTTAATAATAGAGTTGGAAAATAAAGAGGTATTAGTAACTATTATGTTAATGTATCAACATTTATAATTTGTAATAATTGTGTTATTACAATAAAATACACTACATCCAATCTGTATAGGTTATATCTATTTCATAATTTTATAAAACTATTTTTAAGGAATTCAATCTTTAGTATAAATATTTTGATATTAACTTTTCGTTCAAATTTTGAATTAGAAACATTAACTTAAAAAAAAAATCCACTAAATAATTTACTACAAAAAAGAGGAGTTCTCTTAAAAAAAAAGAAAAAAAAAAACGAAAGTTAGAAACGGAAGTTAGTATTGCCACACAATACAGAACACTCCTTAAGTAGGTAGTGAAGAAAACCTCGAAAATATGAAAATATGGTCTTAAAGTGTACCTATTTAAAAATCAGGACTTGAATAAATTATGTAATAAAGGAAAAATTGGTATTAAGCGTACTCGGTGAATTACACTGTACAGAAAAGTTGAGATACATATAATATTATCGCCGAAAACAATATAGTCGCACTTGTATATAATAATATATAAACACTTAACACGGTAGTAATTTTTGAAATAAATATAGGTATATGCGATAAATAAGTATGCTGCATGTATTTATATCGCGTATAATATTATACACTACTGAGTGAAAACACTCAGGTCCGCAACCGTTCGTGGTTATTCATAAAGCTGTCGTGTTCAGGAAATTTAATGTGTTTGACGAGAGATCACTGTAATATAATAATAATAATACTATTATTATTATTATACCCAATGTACCGTACACACAACAAAATACGATATGCCATTATCTAACATTAAATACAGCGATAGAGATTTTTGGCAAACTATAAATATATATTAACACCTTTACTCTTTAGGATTTATACGCAACGGTATTTTTCCCATATAGTTGCGGTTGTCAAGTGCACATATTAAATGGTTTTGACGATAATGGTTTCCGATGTCTATTACATGTCCTGTGTTAGTATTTTTCGACAGAAATACAATATGTACGTACGTACACACACATTATCATTTATGTTAATGCATAATCGTAAGCTTGATAATTATTCTTAACAATATAACAATATATTTTTTAATGCTCAAATGATTGTTAAATAATTGTTGGTACCTGTAATATATACAGTTTTAGTTTATAAATTACTGAATAGTATTTATAATAAATTAATATATTCACTTTAGACTTAAGAGTGTCATTGAGTTAGTATTGCATGTGTACAACATATTATTATATACATTATCTATTGATGTCATCGTGTAACGGTGTGTCATAACTAATATCGAATCGATTTATGTTGCGATCATATTTTATTCCAAAACTGAAAATAATAAAACCATATAGAAAATAAATAATTACATTTCCATTTTCCATGACCACGTAAACGTGTGGTTTTCCTCGGATGTCTTTCCGGCGTTTTATTATTCCAGTCGGTAGCCCGAGATTTTAAAAAGCGGAAAAGTTAAGAGTAGATAACAATGTAAAACTAAACTACTTAACAAAAACTTAAATTTGGAGATATACTAACTTTATGTCCATAAAACATTCGTCGCGCCAGTTTTATTTCTGTTCTATCGCCACTAGTCATTTATTTAATAAATAATAACCAAGTGAAAAAAAAATTATACACATTTTGCTTATAATGTGTTAACTTATTTGGAACTGTTCCAATATAGTAATGCGACGTTTTTATTGGATTAAATGTCATTGAGTGTGCATCAAAATTATTATTTTACATACTTTTATCCACAAAATTGTTGAAATTTTAAAATCAAATTGTATCGTCCGAAAACGACAATATTACTTTTATTATACTAACTTCTATTAACTTTTATAAATAATATATAACAATAATAATAGACTACAAATTTGACAAAACATAAACATTCAATTGTCAATAAATTTATGTGCCTAATTAGTGGCTTGTCCTATAGTCCTCTCGGGCGTAGCCCGTTTCGCCCAAAAATGACCCTCACCGTTTCGCCCGGGTACCCGTTTTATTTTGTTTTAATATGATTCCCGTTTCGCCCAAAGTAGCTTAGATCAATTTAAAATTAAGTTGGCAATAGTTCAGTCAAAATTATATTTTAGGGAACGTTATAAAACCTATAGTAATAAAATTACGGGTAATTGATGTAGGAAAATTAAGTCAAAATAAATGTCGTTTATAAAGAATAATATGTAAAATCGATAACAGATAACACATAAGAAATCCAGTTGTTATCGAATTGAAATCGATCAACACCTATAAAGGGAAATTTTGAGAAATTTAGTCCAAACAGATAAATAAATATATAAATAAAAATATAATAATAATAATATAATAATATTATATTTATATATATAAATCTAAGTGTATGAATTATATAAGTGTAATTCAAAATTCGAACAAATAATTTCTCAGTTATTAAAATTTAATATTTATATAATTATGATAATAGTCCTTTAAAATTATCTTACAAAACTTTAAAATAGATCTAATATTGAATCTAGTATTTATTAAAATTGGTATAATTTTTACAAATTATAAAATATGTGAATAGCTTAATTACTAAAACTTTTTATTCAGCACGCAGCCCACATATCTTCTAAATTCATCATGGACCTTTGTGTACAAAGTTAAATAACTCAAAAACTATTCGTCCGAATTTTGATTTTGATATACATTATACGTCAACATTTTCAGAAAAATTATTCGTCAAATTATTTACAGTTGAAAAAAGGGAGTTTATATCTCCACAAAACATTCCTTAAGTACTACAAAAAATGTTTTAATAAAGTTATCTTCATAGGTATATTTATAAATTTCAAAAACTCATTTCTTTGATTTCTATTAAGTGCACTATTGAAAAAAATAAAATAAACATAAAAGATAAAATACCTGTATAATTCCAGACAGAGTTATATAGTACAAAATAAATTAAAGAAAAATGAGTGTATACAAATTGAGTATGTTTATATAAACAGAGCATGTTAGTAAACTTACTCTTTGGTGGATGTAAAATTATTACTTACCTATTAGTCAATAAAAAACAAGTAACAGTCACTTTCGAATTATTGTACAGCAGAAGCTCGTTATACTGAGCGTTACTGTCTATCACCCTGCATCACTATTAGTATATTTTATGATTTATTTATGTTGCTATTATAGGTATAGTTATTTATTTTGTTATTAGTAAAACGATAGGTTTAACTCATTTTTGTCAAAAATATTGCATTTATTATATCGTTAATATTTAATTATTTTAATATTAAATTGGTAACAAAACTATATAATATATTAATATAATTAACCTTTGATTTTATATAAGTATACCATAGAACAGTATTAATAAGCAATATTATAATTTTTTTTTTCCTTATAACTAAGAAAATTACTAGGATTTTTTTACTTTTACACCTATTTTACCAGCACCGACTAGGTTTTTTATTTTACAAGAAAATATGCTAAATTTAAAAATATAAGAACTATTTATAGTTATGTCAGACAAAAAAAAACTGACACTGTGAAATCAAAAATAAGGTATTAAACCATTATTGTACTGTGCATAATATATTATGTTATTGATAAACGGCTGTTGTTATGGTCATGGCGTGTGAGCAATACCGATATATTATCTCGATAACTATTCTTTTATTTTTTCCGAAAACATGTTTTGGAAATATAATACTTTTAGGGTGACATTATTCAAATTCAATATATTTCGCTGACTTTTCGTATAAATATTAAATATATTCACATTAAGCAAACTTTGAGTGTATCCGAGTCCTGAGTCGAGGCTCCTGACAGATTACACTCACTGATTCGATATAATATACCTTGACTGATGCACCATAGGCATATTATTGGAAAAAGCAGGGATTGAGTAAAGATTTGGGTCGAACCTCGTCTTGTATACCTATGCAAATTTCATACATACATATAATAATATTTATTATGATGTATATTGTTATGGTTATGTAACTAGTAGATACTATACATACACACATTCAATATAACGTGGATCGCTTTATATTAGTTTTACGTTACTACCGGTCGACGTGTTTTTCTTTCTTCTGAAAACATTTTTCAGTGAAGCAACTTTTACCAGCTATGTGCATATTGTGCATGGTACCTAAGTTATATTCTAGAAAAGTTTACTCATACGCGGAAAACCTATACATTAGTATAATATTTCGTGATGCATTTATATTGCTATTAGGTATAGAAATTTATTTTAAACTAACCATACTCCGATGATGTAATTACAAATTCTCGTCGTTATTTATTAAATATTGATATGTACCTTGAAATCGGTGCAAGTAATAATTTTTTGTCGGATGTTTTTCATCAGTCACCAGCTGGCAATGAAGATATTACAACAAACAATAAATTATACTTAGAATCTGATTAACACAATATTATGCAAAATAGAAACGAAGATACCAAAGACAATATGTTACCACTAATAGATGATAAAACACAAGTAACACTTTTGTTTCCTTCGTATGCATACTTGAAAACCAAAAATCCAACAAATGAGGACGAATTTGATGTGAAAACATATTTTAAATGGTAATGTTGGTCTTTAAAATCGAGCTCTATACATTCTTTTTCTGTTTTCTGCGTTTAAAGTAACTATCAAAAATGTCCAGTTATCTCATCTATTAGTCCGTTTCTATTTTGTAAAATATAAGTTATAACATAAATAATTATTATAATGTTTTTTTTTAGGGTACACTTACACCCACCTGTGCATTAAAGAAAAATATCCGGCGTATACGTCAACAAATTGTAAAAGCTCCCTCTGCACCTAAAAATTTGATTTCTCTGATAATTCCAGAAGCTTATACAATTTATTCGCCATTTGAAAGTGTGAGTGATTATGTATGTATATAACACTCAGGGGCGTATATAGAAATTAATTTTGGAAGGGGTTGAGGGGAAGAAGTACAATAATTATTAAGTTTTGGAAGTATATAAAATTGACTAAAACTATTAAAATCTAGAAATAAACTAATAATGAAGTATATTATTACTATTGTAAATAAAAAACAACAATTTTTAATTAACTTAAAAATGTCAATATAATTTTTATAAATTATAAATAATTAAAATTGTAGCCTAAGCATAATTTAAAAGCTACAATGCTGCATTGTATTAATAAGTGCACTTTTTCGTAAAACCAATAAAATGTTTACATTTTCAAAATCTTTTCAAAGACACCTTTACTACTTTTAGACACAGGCCACTCGATAATAATAAATTAGAAAAACTCCATTGATGCTGTGCCGCCGAAATAATTCCATGAATGGCTCCAATGTGACTCTTGGTATCAGTATTTTCTGTGTAATGGTTGTATAGCGACAACGGTAGATTGATCGATGTAAAAGTTGTTCACTACATCATATATATATATTATAGTAGAAGTGTCCTTCGACACTTCGCTATTGTAACTAAAGTTTAATTAACCCGCAACACTAAAACGGTAGAAACTTTTTCATTTTCACTTAAAAGGAAAATCGTATTAGGTAGGTCAAAGGTGTCGGATACGTCGACTCTGTCTATTGGTTTGGTGGTTTGATATTTATACTATTGATTTATATAACCAGTTTTTTTTTTTTTTTTATTGTTATTATTATTATGATACTAAAATTAACAGCGTCGTAAACAAAATTTAAGCATCGAAAAATTAATTTTCAACTGATGAACGGGTGGACGTGAACAGTAGTTGAACAATAAAGTAGGTATCCACCACACATGTGCGTTAAAAAGGTGTGGTAAGTCGGTGGTCCGGATATTATAAAAATATTATACGAATTTACGACGCAATCTGTCAAGCTCGCGTACACGCCGAGTTCGTAATAGTCCATTGATTTAGTCTGTGATCAAAATTAATTTTCTAGATACATATTCGTCGTCATCGGTCGCGCGCCAAGGTTCGTTCTTCTCGAGGGCTATACAGGTACGTATCGTACATAATAACACCATATAATAGCTAAATCGTTTTTTTTTTCTGACCTATTGTTGAATTTTTCTTTGTCGGCGGTCTCAATCAAAAGATTACGCTTAGTTTCTATACAAAAAAAAAAAAAAACAAGATAATAGGTAAAACGCCCAGATTCGGATAAGCGGTAATTATCTCGGCAGACCGTCACTCGAAGAGCCACGGGGAACCTGTCAAACGATAAAAAAAATTAAATAAAATAATCGTCAGCGAACACCGTATAAACGACACGACACACACACACACACTCGCGCGCATTTATAAGCGATACATACACGGCCCGTAATGGAGTATAATTATTATTATTTTATATATTAAAATAATATACTCTTCTCTGTACATCATAGCAGAATCGCATATTGCTAGGCAATGACCTATCGTCGTCGCGAGTCTTTAACGCCTATTCATTACACAGCATAATTTGTGCAGTACGCATACGTACACGGACAGTAATGCGCATTCACACGCTCATAATCATATCACAGAATTATAATATTATTATGTTGTAAAGATACACAATAATAAATAATACATCGTGTCAAAAGGAACGGGAAGTACCTATACATTTTGTAGCGCATCGCCGAATCGACGTGAGTGGAAAAATAATATACAAGAACAAAACATCATCTATATTATTATTATAAAAAATGGGTTAAAAAAAAAGATTGTTCACCAACATATTGTTGTCTTTTGAGTTCTATTAATAGTCGAATTTTTTTATTCATAAAATATACTTAAATAGTTTTATATTATTACACTTATTTAAAAGTAATTTGATATGTATGCATACGTCTTGTGAAGAACTTGTGCTAATATTTGGTAAAATAACTATTTCTATAATTCTCTGTACACTTCTAATTATCAAGACTTCCGAAAACAAAATATAACATTGTTAGGCCTAATCTTCAACGACCACTTCAATTTATTATTACACCGATCACCGTTCGCGATACTCTACCTCAAAAATATTATTATTACTATATGTATTTTATTGAAATCAACTCCAGCAACCCTCGTAAATAATAGGTAAACACGATTTACTGTTTTAATTTCTTAAAAACTTAACATAATTTTGTAAAAAGGCAACGCGTAATATAAGTAATGTTTCTTCTTCTATAGATATTGCCAATTCGAATTTTAACGATGGTTGGAAAGTTTAGGAAAGATTTGTCTGCGGCAGATATTAATATCATCGTTATGATTAAATTAAACAGATACCTACCGTTCACCTTAAACGGGGAAAATATAATTTGTCCTGTTGTTTTAAACTTGCTTATAATTACCAGATGGGGAAAAATTTAATTTGTGTGCCTAACGTTAAACTAATACATTTTTGTTGTGCGCAGTCGCCAAACATTAAAGTATTCGTGTGATTCAAAGTTATTGACTTTTAAGACAATTATTTTTAAAACATCATATAATCGTGTACAGTTACGCACAAAGCAAACTTTAAGACTGTATTTCATTAGTTACCCCTGCAAAAGACAGAATTACACTTCAAAGAAATTAACACGGTGATGGGTTTCTGGAATAATATTTCGTCTATACTCGTATAATCGATTTACAGCGTCACTGTTGTCTTAGCAAAATGTTATTCCAAAAATGTACGTTCTTTAAACTTATTGTACTCAACGTATAATAGGCTCAAAGCTAAACAATATGATTTGTACGATCGGGCGTCATACATATTTGATTTTGTACATACGACTTAGGTAAGTATATACAATTTCATAAAAATAATTCAAACAATTAATATTAGTGTATTGTACACTAGGCAGTGCAGATTGAAGTGCCTAATCATCTATACCTATATGAAGACAAACTTTTCATAGTTTTTCGGGGGACACTTTCTATACGCCGCTAATATTACCTATATTAACACAGTACATAAAAATGTGTATGATGTATACCTACTGCAGTTGATCTGCACACCCGCGCACGCGGCCCACCCACACGTAAAACGATGTGTGAGGCCTAACAAAAAAAGCCAAAAGGTCATGGAAAAGGGTTAGATGAAAATCTCCGGGCGTGTAAACAAAGTACTTTGTTAGCTACGGTCGCCGACGCAACACTACGTTTATATATTATACGTCTATATATATGTACCTATATACGTTCCACGTAGGTATAATCTCGAACAGTCGCCCGTCGCTGGTTCGCTAAAACGGAATAACGTTTTTGTTGTTTTATTTTTTTTTCATTTTAAACGATCTTACCTCGAGGCTTTAGACAATTTATCATGTAGGTATTTTATTTGTTGGTATTTGTGTCGGCATATATGAATCGGCTTATAGTTATTTTTTTCCTAATTAATTATGTTAGTACGATATGTTTTCAAAAACATATATCAGTGTATTTTTATTCCACAAAAAGTTATATTTGCGTATTATGCTATTGCAGTATTTATGCAGACACTTAAAACGGTATTGTAATGTACATACAGCATACATACAAAATGTCTCGAGGAACTGAAACTAATTATTTATGAATATATACCAATAGCATAGTATATTTCTAGTAAAATTAAAAAAAAACCTGAATAATATGATGAAGTATGACTTAAGTCTTAAGGTAATAAATTATTTATATGAAAAAAACTTTAGGAGATAAAATAAACGCTAACAGCAATCTGTTAAAATTTAATAAGTTTTTGTTAATTAATAATAATATTTAATTAGGACTTTTAACGAATGAACATTTTTTAAATCAAAACTAAATTCGTTACCCTATTATTTTAATTTACAAAAAGTAAAAATGGGTCGAAAGATAATTCATAAATAAACAAACTTGTTATAAGTGAAATTTTTAGTAGCAAAAAATATCACCGAGCTTTTAATAAGTAAAATATTTCCATTTTAATTTAGTCGATTTAACCAATTAGGTATTAACAATCGATTTGATTAACATTTAACCATTGACTATTACTATTATATGACGTATATACTATATATCAATAACTGTTTTAGTAGATACGTCACACGCTGATCTGGAAATCTGCGGGCTGCGAGATCGAACTTTCCTTAAAGGACGTAGAATGTTAAACTATAGGTATGTATACTATTTAATATTAACACGTTTACGGCATAAATAATACAATTTATAACTTTATAAAATTATTAACTTAATGTTGATAGTGCATTTCACAATCCTTGTACCGTATTCTTTTTTCTTTTACCTACCTATCTACAACCTACTATAATAATATTAAAAACTTTTTAAATAGCAATTTCTTTTTTTATAAATGCTAAATAGCCTAATATTACTATGGTAGTAATATTTACTTCCATTAAGTGCGTTTATAATAAAACAATTTTAATTTAATAATTAGCCAGTTAAAAAAAATACGGTACCTATTTAAATCCAATTATAACCAGTAGGTAGTTATGAATATAATGTTATTTTTCAGTATTTTAATATTAAAATATTCGAAGTATCTACTACACTGGCTACATATTACATAATTTATAATCTATTTACATTATCTACTATTTATCTTATTAATTAATTATTTATCCATTTAATACAAACATCAACATTATTAAGTACAGCAATTAAATATTTTGTTCACAGTTGGTAATATTTAAAATCTGACTTGCGCTTTACAAAGATTAGTGGTCATACATAATTATAAAATTTTATATTATACAAATTTACATACAATAATAGAATTAATTGCAAAAGACACTATTAAAATTCATTAAGTTTGTTAATCATCATTTTTTTTTCAACTTAATTAGATCATAACATAATTAATAATTATATACTATTTTATGTATAGGATACTAGTATGAAAAATTAGCAGCTCGATTGTATTAATTTCAAACATACCGCATTTGCTAAAAATATTTTATAAGGATGTTAAAAAAAAAACCACAGTGATTTCCGGTAACGTTGAAATATGTATAATGAGTATAACATATTTTTTAAATAGCTCATAAAAGAGAAAAGAAAAATAGTTATATAATCTGTAATGGTACGCTAAAAACAATAAGTAAATATTAAATATTAATTCACATTGATAATAATTCGTGGAAATTGAACTATACAGACTAAATTATATTTCTGCTTCAAAAATATTATTTTACATCAAACATAATACAATGATACATCACAATAAGGTAGTAACAAAAATACTTGGTTCTCCGATAACTTAAAAGTTAATACATTTAAAATAATATGTGTAAGCAAATGATTAGATATCGATAAAAACTCAATCGGATCGAAAAAACTTTAAAATACGGTACAATATAATACACAAAATATCCAGTGTTAAGTAGGTATATATAAAAAAAAAAAAATACATCACTATATTATTATAGCATCCAGCTCTTTGATTAGATTAACGATATCGGCCGCCGTCGTATAACGTTTGCAATATTTGTACTCCAGACGCTGATTAATGTAAACGGAAGCTCTGAAGTATCTATCTAACACCACGGACTTGTTCGCGATTGGTGTGCCGTACGTTTCAATAGACATTTGCGAGATGACGTATCTCGGAGGGTCTGCGACAATGCTCAAGCTCCACGAGGGCATTGTTTTTGAAACTTCTTCCATCGTGTCTTTTAAGTTAGTTTTTTCGTAGGCCACGGTCTCCCTGACGGGTTCAATCTTGTACTTGACACTTGCACAGTTCGAATTCCGTCCCGATTTGCGTTTTTCATTCTCCGTCAACGATACGACGGGTGATACCGTTATCATAGACATGGTCACCGTATCCGAGTACTTTTCGCGTAACACCGAAATGGACTCTTTTTCAATTATATTTCGGAGCATATTGCACGGGACGTTAAAGCGATTAGAAATTAGTGCAATTTCGCGATCAAATGTTTCGCAGTCCCGCGATGAAATTTTATCGTTTTCAGATGCCACAATTGTAGGCACAGCTTTAACTTTCTCTGTACTGTCATCCATTGTACAGGAATCGTTGTCGACGATTTCGACATTGGCCATCGATGATTTTGTCCCAATCTGTTTCCGTTTAGGTTTTGGTGGTCCATCATCATATCTGTTACTCTCAGATGTCGGTGTAAGATCATTTTCGTCGCTATTAGATGTATTAACTTTACCAACGTCTTGTAGTGAAAATTGTGGTTCTTTCTGTGATGGACGACCGCGTTTCCGAGGTAACTTAACTAATTCATCGATTTTTTCGTGTTTCGATCGTACCTCATCCTCTGTGTAATTATCATTCACCGTTGATGAATTTTTAACACAAGTAACCATAGGAGTTTTGGAAGAATTTTTGTTTTTAAAAGCTCTTGGTAAAATCTTTACGCTTATTTTTTCCCCATTATCTACGATAGTATTCAGAGAAGATTGAACGTTCGTCATACTGTTGAGTTCACTTGTTGTGTTTATTGTAGATTTTACAGAATCTCGATTATTGATTTTTTTAATATCATTTTTTGGAGTTACATACATTTCTGTTTTGTTTTTTTTTGATTTCAGACTTTTTAATAGTTTTTCCCCTTCATTTGAATCATTTAACCGATCAACGAGTTCAGTTACCTGCAGATTATCTTGTAACGTACGTTTTTTGGAAAGTCTTGCAGAACGTTTCAATTCAATTGTTTTATTACTTACACCAGTATCCTTTGGTTCCATGGAAATGGTATCAGCACTATTAATCACATCTGTTTTAAAAAGTGGTATTTGCGATATGTCATCACAACGCATCAGTGATACTGTACAATTTATACCTGAACTATCCATAGTTCCAATTATAACCGAAAATTGAATTTATAGTTGATTCATCTGAGTTTAAAAAAAAAAAATACAAAATTAATCGAATTATATCGATTTTAAAAATTATAGTAAACATTTGTATAACTCTAAAACTTACGATTTATTTTTTTAAAACCATTTAAACAATTTTCATTTATTAAAAAATTGTCTGAACTCGGCGTACACCAAATTATCTATAAATTTAAAATTAATTAATTAACACCTATAAAAATATGTAATATTAAATATTTTAATATTCAATTAAACCCCCTTTTTGTAGGTATTAGGTTCGTATTTATTTGAATCAGTATAATATTTTCATATTAATATTCTATGATATGAATATCACATTTATATAATTCCTATTAAATATCATCGTAATATTTAAGTTATATTTTAAACATTAAAAAAACAAACGTTTTAAAAATTCAAATTTTCTCTATCAAAACAATTGCTATAATTACATTTTTTTTTTTTAACCTTAATGTTAAAATAATATAATGAAATTAAAAACAAAGATAATTCATTCTACAAGTCATTATTTTTAAAAATGAGATAAATTCAAAACACAACAAACGTATAAATTAAATTAAATTTCTTCGTGGTTAATTTTTTTTTTTTTTTTTGTTATTTTACTCTTAGACAAAGATATATCTTATGAGTCATGATTTATGACCAATACCGACAAAAGCTTAAAATTTAACTTCACGCTGCTGAATAGTTTCTTTAAATAAAATAATTTCAGAATTGCACATTTTATAATATAGTTTATAGATAGCGAATTGTTAATACTACAATTATTATTTTAAATGTTATTTTTTTCTATTGATATTTGGTGTCAATAGATTGTCAACATTTATAAATTATATCTTAGTTTTCAGAATGAACAATTAAGAAGAATATCTGAGCCCTGAGGATTGAGACACATCTTAACTCTCCGTTTATTTGTTTTAAAATAATTATAGTTGATTAAAATACATTTCAAAACCTTTCATAACATACGTTAATATTTTGGAAAGAAAAATAGGATAATATAAAAATATAATAGGGATGATTATCATCACACACAGCACATACTACCTATATGTCGTTCCAGAGTACGTAGGTATTAGTGATAAAGAACCATGTATAAAATCATCAAACTTTTCGACAGAGCCAAAAAATATTTATCAACTCTTTTAAAAAAATGAAGTTAACAAGAAGTGAGTACCTACCGCTTTGCTGTACATTAAGTATCGAGACTCATGAAAGTCACTATAATATAGTAACCTACAATGGGTGTGTTAAATTTAAATTCGATGATATAAAATTGAATACAAAAAAAGAATTTAAGCGGAAATAGTCTGTAAGTGGTCAATGGTCATCTTATAAAGTATATTTCATAATATAATTTTTGATATGATAACTATTAAGTATTTTATTTTATTTTACTTCTAGTATTACGGTAAGTTGATATATTTTTTTCCGAAAATGTTACATTATTTAAATATATTGTTATAGTATTTAATTAAAATAATAATATGTATTTTTACAATATTATATCAACTTATATATAACTCAAAATGTAATAACATAATTTCGTAAATACCATAAAACAGTAGAAATAGTATAAATAGATATTACTTAAAAACAAATCAAAAATGTCTTTGTGTATAGTAAAATTCATAATAATATAATATAGGTAGTAGGCACGTACTTTTTAAGTTTTCACGAATAATGTTTTTTAAATTATAACAAAATAATAAAATTAACATCGTTATTTATCGTTTAACTAATAATTTCATCAAAATTCCAACTTCAAATGCATATAATAAAAAGTGTAGTTTTTAATATAAAATGTAAACAAATATGTAAATGGAATATTTTACACAGGAATTTCGACTCAGTGAGTAATATTTAATTTACATTTAAAAAAAAAAAAAATTTTAAATTTATCGTGCCTATAAATGATTCAAAAAAATTCAAAATATTTTTAACATTATACCGTGTATAAAACATGATAATATAAATACTTGGTGAAAATTTTTAAGTTTCTGTGGTTATTTGCTGTTTAATTATAAAAAAAATAAAAAAATCGATTTATTCGAAAACTGTTTAAACGTAAAAATTCTAATTTTATCTTTATTTTTGTTTGTTTTTCCTGATTATTAAAAAAAAATATTGGGAATTTTTAATTTTGACGTTTTTAAAGTACAAACTAAATCCAATTTCCATTCAAAACTAGACTCAAATTTTAAAATTGACTGCTTATTATCTACACAGTGAAAAAAAAACACTCATCATTGTAAAATCAATACATTCATCGCTCTACTCAGAATTCCAAACTCACAACGTTGTAAAACTTACATACGAGTACCTACATTGATCTCCTTGCCCAGAATCTAAAAAAAAAACCCGTTATTAACGGACTTAATTTTAATTTACTGTGTTTAGCCTCCCCTCTCACTTAAAAAAGCTGACACAGACAATAGTTTAATTTATATACGTACATGGAAAAATAATATCGTAAACTCTAAAATATATATTTACAACGAAATACGCTAAACGCATAATAAATTAAACCCAGTCACTAGCATTATTCTAGAACATCTTCTATCTTTGTAGGTATTTCGTAATAAATTATCTAAATAAAATGAGCATTCTACACAATATTACTGTATTTTTCGATTTAAATTCACTTGAAACCAAATAATGTTTTGAACGGTGCACCACATGTGACATACCGTTAAAAACACATAATATTATAACAATTTTTCGGATGCATTGGACCGGCACAAGATGTAAATGCCATTCTAATATTAACTATAGTTTGCATATTATAATTGTATAGTAGTATTGTATTGTAGCGTGTATACGAGTAGTGAATATTTTTATATAATATATAAAAACATTGTTTTATTGACGAAAAAAATTGCCACGAATAACTGAGTCAACTCCGTGTGACCACAGTTCCTTCTCAGATACCTGTACAAATCATTATGCGAGAATGTTTGGAACAAAATGTGGATGGCGTAGAGGTGTTATTTTGGCGAACTCCTGTGCAGACGCACGGGAACCTCGTAAAAATTTAAGATCGCCAAATTATAAATATATTTTCTGTTGCTGTAGTGCAGTGACAACTGGTCGCATAGTTCAAATATTTGTGTTTGATCGTGAAGACTGGTGGCGGTAATTCGTGGGGGGTAAACCAGACACAATAATAATTTTCTACATAATAGCACGGCGTATAGGGATCTGATTCGATCAATGTGATGACACGTGAGCTACAGAAACGGGTACCAACTAGTTGCGTTTTTTTCCCCTTGAAGTATTTGTTTAAGTATTTAATTCATTTCGTACCATACATAATATACATATACAGTTAGAAATAACTGAAGGGAGTTAAGATAACCGGATAATAGAACCCTATAGTATATATAATGTGTCTGGTGAGTTGTTGACCAAAATACAGGTATTATACCTACCTATCTATCTGACCCACTCGCTTTTTTAAAAAGTATTTTAATCCGTTCGCCGGCAATACGAGTTAAGAAAAGCAAAGTTACTTTTACTTCTTGTTTTCTCGGCTACATTAAAACATACCACGATAATTTACCTCCGTTCTGAATATTACAATATTATTATAAATATATATATAGGCACTTACTCTTATATTTGTCAATTCGAAATATGAATACACACTTTAATTAGATTGCAATAGTTTTATTTTAAACACGGTTTCATGAATTTAATGTTTCATCATATTATTTCTAAATTATTCTGATAATAAATTATATAGTTTAGAATTTCGATACACTATAATCTTCGATTATACAAATTCATCCTCCAAAACCACGGACGACAGATGATGCGTCGTGATAGTCCGTCACATAAATCTATGGTAGTATTATATCACTCTCGAGCACAATCAACCATAGACCTATACATTTATAAAGTCAACGGTGTTTCAACGGTTTTAACTTCCAACACAACTTTGCGTGCTCAAAAGTATTAATTTTTTTAAACTTAAATGGCATTTATAGTGATCCATTCTCGAAACTATAACAAAACATTAAAATTACAGAGAGAAAAACTCCAATATTTTTTAACTGTTGATTTATTTCTTATTAAATACGCGAAATATTCCCTCTGCAAACGTTAAATAATGTTTGTAATTCAACGTGTATACCTCATCAAAATTAGAATGTATAACGCATATTATTTCATTTTGGAATGTCTGAATTTAACGTTTGAGAATTTAACTGATTACAACTAGGTATGTAATTATGTACTCGATTCCAATAGATACAGTAAAAAATTAAAATTTCAAATTTTTTTTGTACGATTAAAAAACATTAGGTGTAGATACACCGCTTGCTTAAAATGTTAACCTTTTGAGTTTGAAATGTATATTAATTCCATAAGATATAGTTTTAAATTAATTTATTTACTTTTTACAATCAATTGTTTTCTTTTTCTAAATTCAATCTAATTAAAATAATATATTTAAAATATAAAGCACTCGTATATCAATATCACATAGTCCTTTACAGTGACCGCATAAATTGATGGCCACGTCTGCATAATCATCACAATAATAATAGTATTACATATTATACATTTATTTTCTTTGCCTAGTTTTAAACTCTAGTAATATTTATATATTACAACATTACCAACTTACCCGTATCCTTACATGCCTAAGTCCTAACGGTGTATATTGTATAATATAAAATATTAACATAATACAATAAACTGTTGTACTTATTACCTTTAATTAAGTTTTCACACAATAAGTTGCATATTTGCATATTATTATATCAACTAAAATCTAACTGCCTAAAGGCCAAGATGAACTTACTATGCGGGTAAGTAATACGCTGTGTTCGTAAAGAAAACAGAAATAGTATTCGTAGCATATTTTTTTAATATAACAGTTTGAATTATAAAAATTAAGGCAAAGATTATATTATACATATTTATGTATTTTTTCATAACATAATATAAAATTATATATAATTAAACCAACTTACACAATCATAAAAAAAAAAAAATATATAAAGTCAAAACATGCCTCCTATTATTCATAAGATAGGATTCGACTCGATTATTTACGAGTATTAACATAATATATTATACGCTGTGCTAATAATTTCGTGTATTTGCAATAGACAACAAGCTATTTGATTGTATGCTGTTGCATATACTTGCATAGTATCTTATGAAATATTTAACCTTTATAAATTAGGTACGACAACAGTACCTATTTATATAACACGTACAGCATACATTTTATGTTTACTAACTGTGCAGAACTGCAGAACGGTAGTTAAATAATATTGTTGGCATTGAATAATAGGGACTTTAAAGTTAATGATCCACAAGCAACGTTTTTGTTTTTATCCTCTTAACAAAATATTTATAATAAATAATAATATTATTGAAGTATTATGATGATATTTCCTCTTCTGTGTGTTATAAATTCACAAATCCATAGTATAAGTAATAAGGATATCCGGTGCTTTATATTTTGAAATTCATCTATATCAGGTATGATAACAGCTATGGTATCCATTTATAAACCTATAGGTAAGTATCTAATTACAGGCCCGGCTCAAGGGGTAGGCGACATAGACTCACGCCTAGGGCGACATTTAACATTTTTTAACTATGGATAAAAAAATATATTTGATATAATATATAAGGGACAGCAAAACTCAAGTTTGCCTAGGTGTGCTTAAATACTTGAACCGGTCCTGTCTAACTGGACAGTGATCAAGAATTACACTCAACGTTATATTTCAGAATCGAGTTATCGTCATTATTATAATTATTTAATTGTTTTTTTTTTTTACAAGCGTCCAAAGTCGTAAAGGTTTTATAGAGCTCAGCCCACAACAACTTAATGACTACGATTATATACTCATACGTCGCACAAGCCAAATAGATCGCTAGATCGGATAGACTTATCATACAAACCGATTTACGAGCATTTTTAAATCGTATTATTTTACCATAATCATAACTCATTTAAAATTTTTAATATCGTATAAAATCAAACATTATGTTAATTTTAGGTATACATGTAATCAATATACATATAGGTAGGTACCTAACCAACTGAATGTGATTGATTTAATGTAAGAATTGTATTTCATAGTTGGTTTTGTTGTTGTAAAGATTTTAAATAATTTAAATATTTATTATTTTTGAATAACCATTATTCAAAAAATAGAAAAGAAAATTATGAACGTATTATACTTAAATATAAAAAAAAACCACTGAACACTTCGAAATATTTTATTGATATTTATTATATTGTATCTTACGAGTTACAAGTACAAATTCTGGTTTCTTACTAAATCTAAAACCATCGGTAATATCGTGTTTAACATTTATTTATAGTATATGTGTATAATATTAGATGATTTTTTTTTTTTTTGAAAAACAGTCGATTTAAATTGACTTATTCAAAATATTAAATCAACAAAAAAAAATTATTTTTATAATTTTATTTATAAAAAAAATAATACTTAATAATAATGATAATAATAATAATCATGAAAAAAATGAAAAAAAAAATCTCAATAATTTGAAAATATGATATTGTAACTAAATTTTAAAATTCTAAAAATCAAAGTTTTAATAAAATTATTTTATCTTAAAAGCAAGTATATGCAAATAATGTATAACACGTCAAGTGTATCCCTATATGCTTGACCACTGCATCCATGTATAATAAGGTGTAGATATAAACAGCCAACAGGTATATAGTATATTATATGTTAAACATTGCGTAGGTAGCCATGAATGTGAATTACGTATTTATTATAATTCTTCACTGGAACAAAATTAAAATATGAATTATGATAATATAATCGTATGCACTTTATATGTGTGTATATATGTATAACGTTATAAACATGAGCCGCCTTAAGACAGTTAGGTTGGTTATTTGTCTACTCCTCAGTAAACAGTATAGGCATATTAACTATAGATTTATATTATAAATGTCTAATATTTTGTCAGAAAAAAACTGAAAGTAGGTATTCATACGTTCATAAACTATACGCCCCGTACGTATAAAATATAAATGAAATAAATCAATTTTAAAATACAGTCTTTTCATAAATCATAACACAATAACACAAGTACACAACGCAACTAACTGAAAATCGTAACTCCTTATAATAAATATTATATGTTATTTATTTAGACAACATCAATGTTAATTTTGAATTAAATTTCTGATCATACGATTTTTTTTTATAATTTATGAATTAATAAATACCTACAATAATACGATATTTCAAAATTCATTTTTTTCAATATTAATTGTTAGTCGATTGTAAATTAAGTACGTATTAAACGACAAACGACTGACAAACTTGATATACGTAGGTATAAGTATAATACTGTTAGCGTTTTTATCTTATTATTAAAGTTCTTATTTTAACTCAACTACTCAAGTGGTAAAGTACACCCTTGAAAATTAGCTACCTTCTGTTCTACCTATACAAATCAATTTTTATATAATAATAGATAAACGATCCCAAAGCATATATCGTTTTTCAAGATCTTCTAAGGAATTTAGAGAAGTAGAAAATTGAAACTGACTACACAAATTAAACTTGTCACTGTTCTACTAAACGAAAAAAAAAAAGAAATCGATTAGGTATCTAATCTGTGGTGACTGTGGTCTTGGTCTACCAAATCAGAATTGTTGTGAATTACCGGTTTTAGGATATATAGTTGAAGTAAATTATCTTTAAACCTTTCTTTATAGTCTATAGATATCTATAGTAGAATAAAATAGATCGATGTTATCACCATATTGGGATATCTCGGCAATAAAACAAGATCGTTTTTCTAAAAATGATTGATCACACCAACTACGGGTTGTCCCTTGAAAAATTTTTTCTATGTCATTACATATATTACTATTATATCACATTGTATTGTATGGCATATTATTATTCTTAGATATTGTATTTAACAGAAAACAGTATACATTTTTTTGATGTGTATGTTTGTTAATTTAATTATTCTAAAAATATTAAAAGTTAAATTATTAATTAATTAACTATTATGTAAATTGAATATTACAATGACGGCTTATGTTTTTAGTAATGATAATAATCAACTTTTATATTTTTGACGTAAAAATAACAAGTGCACAAAAATATTTAAGCATATTTAAAACAATACCTACTGAATAAATTCAAAAGATATTGTTGATATCTTCGTGTCTTAAAATTTTAGTATCCTACTCGTGGAACAGTTAGAACACTTGAACATTTTCATCATAAATGTATTTATTCCCCAAAATATTTATTTTTATTTGAATATAAGTCAAATTTAAAATAGAATAATTAGGACATGCCACTCATGAGTGGATTACATCTTATAAAACTACATAACATATGAACAATGAAAATGTATACATATTCAGCGTAACCAATTTTATGTTGTTAGTTTTAATATTAAAATATTAACTATTAACAAAATCAAAGTTATAAGAACATTGTTAATGTATGAATTTCATTTTTTGCAATATTTCAATTTTTAAGTACCTACCTAACACAAGTTACACATTGTACCTAAGTAAAATATTACAGTTTAAAAATACTAATAATTCATTAAAAAAAATTGAAATATCGTAAAAAAACAGGGAAAACAAATACTTAATTATTTATTACGTGTTTATACATTTTTACCGTACGCTTTTAAAAATATACATCAAAACATCATTTATTTAGTTAGTTACGATTCGTTTATTATATTATATTTCTATCAACGGAATAATAAAATTATTAAAATAAATTCAATTTCACAGCAGGCTCTGTGCACACTACACAAAATTGACAAATGATAAATTTAACCTCTATTAAATATGCCTCTGCTTACAAAAATAATACTACGAATAAATACTTAGAGAAGTAGATAATCACTATAATCATTTTTTAACCAGTGCATAGGTATTAGGCCGCAAAGTCGGTATTTTGCGATGACAATAATATTATTAGAGAACTTTTGCAAAAATGTGTAGTAACTACTAGTTGTTGTTTGTACCTACCTACTTATATTTTAATTGAAATATTAATGGAAATTAATCATTTACCGGTAGCCTAGAGGACTTCCACTGATCCTGTACGCCTTAACCGATAGCTTTATTGATATTATAAAATCATTACGAAGACATTAGAATGACACAGACACATTTCGAATTGTTATGCATAAAAATATTGAATAACTGTACCTATCTATATGTAATATTATTTATTCTCTGACTTCATTCCGTTCGCAAACGTAGGTTTATACGGTTATAATATTATCTGATATCAGTTACAGTTGTAATTATTCGCAAACTAAACAGTAATTTCAGTTAAATTTAATTAACAGTAACTAGTAAGACTATACTATATATAACTACTTACTGCGTAAAATATTAAAATAAATCAATTCAACGGGTAGGTGTACACTGCATATTTTTTATCGATATGAGAGTATAAATTAGCTTAAGGTTATTATTGGAAGTCGTCTAAACGTCTAAGACGGTGATAACTTACCTAAGTACTACCTATATAATATATATTTGTACATCAATATATTATTATAATAATGTACATACAACCAATAAATCGTTTGTTTGATGTAAATAACGTTCCATTTGTGTACTATATTAACCAGCATTGTCGATATTTCGATAACATATTAAATTATATAGTTTCACTCGAATTTGTAAAAATAAAAATATAATAGTTTCTCGTATTTTAGGACAATGCTCTTGTTCATTCTCGAAGAAAAAACCGGTAAAAACAACACTTAAAAATTACGCTAAAATAATTCGATTTTTTTTTTTTCACAATAAATATAAGAAAATAATACCTGCAAGAGATAATCACTGGTTTCGTTGAGGTTCACGCATACTGCAGTTAATAATCGTCCTGTACACAGACACTCGCCAGTGTGTTATTTATTATGGTGTATATGTATAAAGATAGGTACCCACAAACATTTCCAAAGCTCATCAATCAAACATTCATACATAATACATATTATACCTGTATATGCCTACTACCTAGGTACACACACATATATATATATATTATATACTTACTTTATAATATTATACACCAATACGCCTATATATATAAACCGCTCGAGATTCGTTCATTTAGTATAGGTATAAGTGTAATACCCGTACCATCGAAGAAATAGTCTACCAAAATCGTAATCAACTTGTTAATGATAAAAATATTCTTATATTTCAATACCGACTCGAACTTATTAAAAACTCATTTCAATTAGTATCAATCATAATTTTCAACTGTTAAAATCGAATGGACTGAGCATAATACCTAAGCGTTTTCCATAATATAATATAATTAACATACTATAGGCAGTCACTAGATTCATTAATTATCTACCTACTCGATAATTATTTTGATTACTATAAATAGTTAAGTACCTACTTATATCGCTTTTAGTTTTTACTAAGTACCTATATTATGCAACTGAAAAATAATAAATGAAAAATTGATTTCTTACAACCCCTGTACCTACTACAATTAATATACGTTTATGGTTTATAGATTAATATACCGACTGCAGACAATACTTGAAAATTGGAATTGTACACCTTTAAAATAAAAAATCCCTGTGTGAAGTCTTAGATATAGCCATTGAACCATAAAGGTAACGAGTGAAATGAGTGCATATGTAAGTTTCACCTCAACATTTTGTTGGCACTAAAATTTGAGGTAGGTAAATTCGGAATTCCACACAAACGTATATTACGAAAAAAAATATCAGTTTTGCATACCTATATTCGAGATTTGAGCATTTTACTGTTTATGCCTATTATTATTTTTTAATTATTCTTGCTTAAATGCTATAAGGTTTTTTTTTAGAAAATCTCTTTATAATGATTATCTTTAAACGTCGACTTGAATTTTATTTCCAAAAACCATTAATTTTAGATTATTATTATTAATTGCGCTAAATAAAATTTCCCTAATAAAAATATTGTATATCGTTGGATAAAAGTCGAGTTTATAGACGATGTATACTTTTTGTTCCCAGTCCAATTTTAATTTTAATCGTTTTAGTATTGAGGTCCATGGCTTATTTTTAATTTTTGGGAACCACTGAGTTAGAGAATAGAGATATGAATTTTAAATATTTTAATAAGTAGGTAGATTGTTAATGTTATGAATAATAAAATATAAATATATTTTTCATATATAGATATTCAATCGTCGTTTACATTCTGTCCATCATTTGGCACTAGTACGGCCGAGGAACAGATTTTCGTTTGACTACATATTTTTTGTTGAGTAATGGTAATGCACATCCGATTACACATAATATCATAAATCATAATAGACATGATGAATAAATTATTTCCAATCGTGTAACAGTTTTACCTATTATTGTATATTTGGACACATCTAAACGCCCACAATGTATAGGTAATTAATTATACATTTTATAAATATCCTGTGTATTAATAATGTTGGATTGGTATTTTTTTTTTCAACAAATTTAAATCTATTGTATTGATCGATTATTGTTTATACCTATATCAACTTAAATACACAGGTCAATATGATGTATAATACGTCATATTAGCCAATTCACTACATTCATTCAATACTTAAAAATTAAAATTAATATTCAAAACATATTTTTTTAATTTTTACTTATTTTTTATTTCACAACCAGTACACTTACTCGTGTAAGTTTTAAACGTAGATGATCTGCAGTGTTATAGAGATTCGACCCCATTTTCCCACCCGAAATTTCAGAGAAATTATTAATAAATAATAACTTTTTATAAAATATAAAACCTATGTCCGTCACCCCCCCCCCCCACTCTTTCAAAAGAAAAATAGTTTTTTATGTACGTCTGGTAAGTACAACACGTTAAGGTTAAGTTAGGTAGATACGTACGATGCTGGAAACAAAAAAAAAAAAAAATTAAAAAATAATCATATTCTTGAAAAATACAAAATTATAAAACGAAATTAATGGCTGACACCTTAAGGAATCAAAGTGTAATTATGGAATAAAAGAGCTCAGTTGCTCAGTGGCATTCACACGGGTGGAAAAAGATGCTGCGACGATGTGTGGGATGGTTTGCCATTTGATTTTTTAGCGGTATTGTTTTCATAAATAACTTAATATTATCTTTGAGTATAACTATTAATAGATAATTTGTTGTTATTGGAGTTTTAAAATAGCGACATAAAGTCATTTTTATGCAAACCAAACGATTAAACCTTAGCGTTATTAATTATTAGGGCTCGGATTTTAAAGCATATACCTACTTCTTTTTTTTGTATATGAAATAGAAATCTAATTTTTTTATACATAAATTCGTTTCACGCCATTCTGATTCCAAACAAACCATTTTTTTTTTTTTTACTTTTTTTATATATATATATATAAATGCTTTTATTGCTTTTTTCAGTTATTGGATATTTCAGCTGTAGAATTTTTATATGTTTATTATAGTAATAATAAAAAATTGAATTATTAAAAAACGTAAAAATCCAGGAATGTGGATTAAATTTTTATATTGGATTAATATGGTTTCCGTTATCGGCTTGTTTATTAAATGTATAAAAATGTTATATTATCGATTTACATATGGCCTAAAGTCCTGGGTACCTATACGGTCAGTATACCTAAAACATCGATATCGATCATTTCAAAATTTAAGATTTAGTGTTGTAATTTGAAACTTCTAGTATGAAGTAGGTATGCACCGATCAGTGATCACTTCAGTGGATTTAGTGAGTTAGTCTTCTATGTTAAATGTTAAATGTTCTGTAGGACAATAAAGTCAGTTTCACTACCACAAATCTAGGTAATTACACAACTCTTTTTTATTTAAATTAATTTTTCAATTTTTTTTTATAACTAGTTCGAGTAGTTCTTGTTATTTTTTGGTCATGCTTTTTTTTAGAATAAATATACTTCTTTATTGATTTTTTTAAAACAATCGCGTGCTTTTAGTTGCTTTTTATACTTTAAATCTTTAAAATCTAAGCCCTATTAATTAATAATAAGCACACAGATATAAAAATGTTAAGTGGAAGTCTATAAGGAATCGTGGTTAATGGTGGGGGGTTAGGTCAGGTTCGTATATGGGGCCCTTTTCACAGTATATTGAGGTGAATTACTATTTTTAAATCGCTCAAAGATAAGGCAATGATTGTGCTTCAAATACGCCACTTAAATATTTATACATAGTATTAATAGTATATACAATATACATAAATCATAGTAATAATTGTATTACATTTGAGTGCACAAAATGTATTCAAAAAAAAAAAGCTATCGAGCAATTTAGGCATAAAGTAAGTAATAACAACAATTATTGGTTACCTACCTTTACCTATTAATTAATCCGAATTTCGATTGAAATCTTATTCAAATTCTAATGTGGAAATGTTCACTCAGGAGCTACAGGAGTTACGAATTTAATATCGATAATATCTTAAAATGGTGTTATTACTTATGCACATAATACCACTTCACTTCACACAGTTTTCATGAATATTATTTATTCATAATATTATTAAATATATACAAATATGACCAGTTTTGTTAACGTCATATTACTTTTTACAATCCAATATAGGTACATTTGGTTATCGTTATATCAATATTTAAATATTATAAGTATTTCAATTTAAACATACACTTTCATAATGATTTTACAAAAATAGAATAACATAAGTAGTATTATAAAAGTAGTATAATGATATTATACATTTAATTTTTAATTTTATATAATACAATTTTTTTTACTAACTGATATTTTTCTTATATTAATAAACAATGTGTGATAATTACTTAAAAATATACAGGACAAAATAATAATGTCATTCAAACGTGGGACATTTGGGATGTCAGAACACTATTTGTTTTCTCTGTCTAACCATTTACAACAAAATGTGTATCAAGCAGAATCAATTAAATGTTATTAGCTTTAATATTATAGTGGACTATAAAATATATTATAGAACTATAGTATTTTATATTTTTGTGTCAATGAAGTAAAATATTAAGTTATTACTAACCAGTTATTAATTTGTTATCAAACTTAGGAAAATTACCTACCCATATTTTTAGGTAGGGTTTTTTACAATATTTCAATTTTTCATTCAAGTAATAATATGTAAAATCTTATAACCTAAAAATACTTGTATATGATAGAAAAATCAAAGTTCATTCAAAATGTAACACTTAAATACATATAATGTTCTCCGCTTAAAGTTTAATAATAGTTCAATTTTTTTTTAAAAAATGTATTCATATCAAAGTTCACATCACAAGATTTGTTTTGATGAACACAAATTTGCTATAGTGCACATGGCTCAGAGAGAAAATAGTTTAACTGACATCCTTTTAAGTTAATTCAAAGTCAGATGCAAATATAATATGTATTTTTAATTCACATTAAGTGACTAAAAATAAACAAATCAAATTAACTTTAATTGACATTAACAATAACATTTTTTAAATGTAGTACATAATCAAAAAAATAAAAAAAAATATTACACAAAAATACATTTTAAACTATAATGAATTCAATAAAATTTTAATTTTAAAAAACAATATCGATAATTTGCATACAAATAGGTAAACAAAATTAATCAGCAATACTATTATTATTTTTTTGTAGTTTATTGACATTTGACTTGATACTTCTTTCAACACTAACTTGTGAAGCTGCATGTGCCAATTGTTTTCTAAAAAAATTTTAATACGTTAATTAATTTAAATACTTAAAAAACAGTATAAATAGGAGGTTCTTACATTAAAAAGTCCTTATTATATGGTTTTTGTTTTTCTTCCTCTTTTTTGTCTTCTTTTCTGTAACGTTTTACATTAGAAGAGCGTTCTTTATCTCTGATTTTAGCATTTTCCATCATTTCTATTCTCATTTTCTCCATTTCTTTTTCAGTCAATTTCCTTTTCTTGGCAGGTGGTGATTTGGGTGGAACAATATTTGAATTTTTTTTCTCTTTTACGGGTGTCGGACTAATAGATGATTTTCTTACAATTTTACCATTAGGTACCTATTGAATAATTTATTTTTATTTAGTTACTTATTTTATTACAGTACAGGTTAGGGGTTATAGGTCTTGTTTAGTTTCTAAGTATATTATGTATAAATATTTTTAGTTTTAACAAAGGAGAGTTAAAATACCATGTAATTATTTTAAGATATTCAAAAATTAAAAGATAATAAGCACTTAAAATTGTTGGAACAAAGTAGTTTTAAAAATAATTTTTAAATTAGTTGTATTTAATAACTCAAAACTTTAAATAAATAGTAATATAATAGGATTAACCCATAGTCAAATTTGATATACAAAATATTTTGTCTCAGCTATTATAATACTACTCTAATACTGAAGGATTTTATTAATTTAATGAATGTGTATCTTACATATAATCCATAATTCTTGTTTCCTTTGTATTCATATTTATCACTATCTGATTGAACTTCTGAACTATGTCGATGTTTGGAGTTCTGTTTCACTGCACTATCATTCTTTCTATCACTATCTGAACTATCTGAACTTGACGAACTACTAGACTTTCGTTTGTTTTTATCTTTTTTGATTTCATTTGTTTTGTGATGTTTATTCCCTTTTGGGGGACTCTCTGATGATCTCCTCTTTTGACTATTCACATTTCTATGATGCCTGTTTATTGAATCATTAGAAACCTTTGCTTTGTGTTCTTTATCAGAGCTATTTGATCTATGATTATGGCCATTACTTTTAGTCTTATATTTATCATGTTCAGAAGTACTATTTGGTTTTTTATGTTCCAGTTCTCTGTCTGAACTTAATGTTTGTTTCTTTTTATTATCATGTCTTTTCTCTCTACTTTTAGATTGTTGCTCTTTATATTTTTTATCTTTTTTCATATCATCACTATACTTTTTGTTATTATCCTCATCGGCATAATGATTATTTCTATGTTTATTTTTAGAAGTTTTATAATTTTGTTCATATTTTTCTTCCGAGATAGATCTGTCCCGGTCATTTCTTTTATTTTTATAATTTCGAAAACTATATTCTCTATCATCAGTACTAACTGATCTATGTTTTCTTTGATGGTCTTTATATTTTTGGTTATCATTCTTATGATATTTATATTCTTTTGTTAATTTATTTCTATTAAAAGAATCTTCATCATCTGAAGATGAAATTGACGTCTTTCTTTCTCTTTTATTTTTATTGTATTTTTGCTTATCATCTCCATATTTGAGAGATTTTTTATCATTTTGTTTCTTATCTTCTTGCTCAAAACTGCCAGATCTTTTTATATGTTTATTTTTCTTGTTTGTCAATTTTTGATGATTGACATTTTTTTCATCTTCTTCAGAACTGGACTGATCTGACTTCTTTTTTCTTTTATGTTCTTTTTTTTCTTTGTGCTTAGTAATTGACAGTATCTTTGCAAGATCTAATCCAGCTTTTTCATATGATTTCAAACGGCTAACTAATATCATATCTAGCTGATGATCATCAATAGTATGTTTTTCTTTTTGAATTTTTTTTTGTTTTTTCAGGAGCATTGGATTTTGAAGAATTTTTTGTGCAACTTCAATTTCCCGTTTTTTTATATTTACCAATGGATCTTCTGAAATCTTTTTTGTCAAATCTACTTGAGAAAATTTATCTGTCGAGCATATTTTAGGTGGTAAAATTGAATCTAAAAAACATAAGTACAATAATTTATTATAAATTAAATACTGCAATAGTTATGACTATTATGAGTAGGTTTAACTTTAAAATAAATTTAAAATGGACAATTTTTAATAGGATTTAAATAATTATCAAATTAAAATATTATATTGATTAGGTAACAATATCAATTCGATTTAATTTCAAAAAATGAATGACCAAAAACTATTTGACATATAAGATATACCACAAATTCATAAACAGCAGTCTTAAGTTTTTAAATTTTACACATATATATTCTTATACTTTCTAGTGTCTTAAATATGCAGAAATTAAGAAAATTAGTACATAATTATAATATCCAGTTTGTTTACATATGTATATATTGACGAGTATATTGATTAATATTTCATTATTCTCCATAATTGAATAGGTAATACCAGAGACGTATTTAGGAATTTTGCGCCTCAGGTTATCTGTACCCAAATGACTTAGGTACCGTATTATATCAAAATGCTCTTAAAAATTTACCGCCTGGGGCCCAAGCCCCCCCCCCCGGCCCCCTAAATACGTCACTGGGTAATACATAAATAAATTAACTATAATTATTTTGTCTATTGAATTTAATTAAAAAATAAATACATTTGTACATACATATTTCAATTATTATTTTTAATTTATATTTATAAAACTATAAAAGTATCTATTTTTGTTTGCTTAAGACTGTAAAAATGCATTTTACCAAAAAAGTTTTTTATTTTGTTAACATAACCCAACATTTTATATTAATTTCTACTTAAAATTTTTCACAATTGTTAAAAATGTATCGTTATTTGTGCTAAACAAAAGAGCATCTTATTTAACTAGATAGAGAAAAATTAAGCGTTTTAACAAATGATTAACTAGTAAAGGAATTGTCTAGGGACCGATGAAAAACATTATCTTATGCAAGAGAGCATCTTCATTAAGATTTAATGTATATACTAGGTAGGTAAGTACTAAATACTAATATAATATTTAATGTCAACTGATTTACAAAATGTCAAAAAACAACTGTAATAAATGTTGAATATTATAAACATGTCATAAAAAATAACAAAATATAAACTATGGTATATTGTACATAAATAACAATTCTATTGACAATTACCGTTATCTGTGCTTTCGCCATATTTTTTATCAATTTTCTTCCCCAAAAGATAGTCGTCTTTTTGTATTCGTGTACCATCGTACATCCAATCCATGTTAGATACTTTAAACAAACCTAAGACAATCCAAATTAAACATAACAGTGTTAAATAACAGAACTAAAATAAATGATAAATTGTATATTATATTTACAAAGTTAAGTTTAACAATATAAAGCAACTTGAGGAGTACAACACTTTGTTTTTCACATGAAATAAACAGAACTTTAAAGTATGAAAACAGACAAAACTAGAAATCTATTCGGTAACTCAATACAAGTAGGTATTATATTATAAATTACACTAGTAGAAATGTAGAATACTTATAGAATGTAAATTACAAATTTACAACAAGTTTTAAAATTGCACGCTTTGACGCTTTGTTGTTGTTATAAGTTATTATCTATAATGTTGTTATCATAAAAAACAGCCAAATAGATAACAGCAACAACTACAAAGTCATCGAGATTTTTAATGAAAAAATTGAAGCGCATCGATACGCATCGCCGTATCGGCAATATGACTAAGTACATTGATTAGTTTATTTTATCTAATATGCGTACCTATTTGTTGATTGCTTGACGCCGTTGACGGATGACAGTAAGTTCAAGAAGTTACATTCTTACATGTATCATGTATGCCGACTTGCCGTGTCCTTGTGGACATCATAGACAAGTAAACATGTGGACATGTCCATGGGCGCCCATTGGGGGTGGCAAGATAGGGCACTTCCCCCCCTGGACAAAAATATTATGAACTTTAGCTCAATAAATTTTACCAAAATATTATTATTATTATTATCTTATGTTTGAAATTTTTTTTATTTTGAAAACCCCTGAAATATTATCCATGGGCGCCCATGAACATGGCGTACATGCGGTACACCAACGGACAAACGATACGTTCAAATACAATACAATCGTTGATCGAATGTGATTTAAGACTTAAGGACCAAGCGACCAATCTCTAGATACAGGCATGTCAAACACGCGGCCCGTGTTTTTTTTGTGGCCCGCGGCTACCAATATTAATGGACAAAAATATATATATATATATTAATGTCGTGTAAAGATTATTTTAGATTCTTAGAGAGTGGTTAATTTTTTAATTTAGTTGTAATTGCTGTACTCGTAAACATAAAGAATAAAATTGAAAAATGTGTACAAAATATTTATTTTTTCGCTAAATTTTATGTGCGGCCCAAATAGTAAGCTTTTCAATATATTTGGCTCACCTGATACTTTGAGTTTGACATGCCTGCTCTAGAAAAAACAACTACTATAATGTAGGTTGTAATGTCCAAAAAAGAGCTGTACGATTAAACGAACGCTGAGAGCTAATCAATTGCTAAATAAATATTTTATGATAGCTGTGCAAATAATTAAACTAGGTAATTCGCTATCACTATGTCACGGTCATAGATTACAAATTATGGTCTAAAGACCATTATAGTTTATACTGTTTTAGTGTTTACCCCTATAATTAATAGTATATTATTATTTAATGATAATAAATTATACTATATCATATAGTAATATATTTAATATTTATATACATAATAGTATAATACATAATATATTATTATTATATTATATATAATCATATATTCATACAATACTATATTATAATAATTACCAACTATAAGTAACACATTTACACGTCACAGGTGTCTACTATTCACTACAAAATATGAAATTAATAATTATATATTTACGAATAGAAAAATGTATAGGTAATAAAAAATAACATCTAAAAGAACAATGGATGGCTGATGGTACCCGGCTACCGTTTATGGCCGTTTGATCGAACGACCTCTTCTTGCCTTTCGGAACGTTTTCTGGAGTAAAGTTTAGTCTCCTTATTCTACATTGTATTCATATATACTTATTATATTATATTATTATAGTGTATAATTTATCATGATGATGTAAAAATGATTTTATTATTTATTTAGGAAATGTGTATTTTGTATTAAAATATTAATAATGATTTGATTATTTAAACAGATGTCTGTCATGAATGTTTTACGTATCACATTTTACATTTTTACAGTACCCACTACATGTCTGTACTATAGCATATATCAGGGGTTCCCAACCCGTGGTACGTGGAAAGCTCGTAGGTGGTACGCAAAGAAATTTTAAATGATTTAACTAAACATTAATTTTTTTTTTTACTTTCATAAATATCAAACAATAAAAATGTTAAGAAATTAATGAATCATACAAATATACGTTAAAAAATTTTGACACCTGATTTAGTTTTAGAATTTTATTGAAGTGGTACGCGTATTGATTGAAAAAGTGTCTAGCTGATGGTACTCGATGATAAAAAGGTTGGGAATCCCTGGCATATATTGTCAGATATTTTAACAAATCTGAAATCATAATAAAAAAATATATAATCAAATATTATAAAAAATCTTAAGCTAATCATCTATTATCGACCATCATCATTATAGTATTTTGTTCAACCCTTTATCATCGTATCCATTTAAAAACCGGACAATAAATATTAAAATATACCAAATTAATGAGTTATTCATAATGTTTACAATTTACATAATGTTTTCCTGAAAATGTGTATATTATTATATACTGTGTACAGTGTACTGTGTAATGGGTAGGTCGTAGGTGTGTCGTTATTCAGTAGGTAATATAATGGTGGAAATAGGGCCAAAACAATGTATAATTTACTTTTTAGTAGGAACTAATAACGGTTGTATTTTTGACTTCCGGGTTTCGGCACGCCGATCGCTAACTACTCGGATGTCTAAAATGGGCGAAGAGACTTAGCTTAATTTTTTTTAATATTACCATAGTATTTAAATTTAACAATAAGAAATTATTCTCATAGTATCCCCATCGTTTTCTCTATACCATAATACTTTTTACACCAATTGTAGCCCGAATTCTATTGTGCTAAATCATAGTTTAAATTAAGACATATTACATTTACTTGGAAAGTTGGAAAACTTAAATCAAACATAACTTTAATTCTATAACAGCAACAATGTTTTAATTTTTAATTTTTATTAATTATATACCTATCTAAGAAGTAAAAATTAATAGAAATATTACAATTAATGCAATTTTTTTAGGGTAATATTTTATACCAAATCCTCACTCTCCCTATCGTACCAGATTATTATATTATATTGTTCTACAAAAGCAAGTCAATAAAATTGCTAAACAACAATATTTAGTTATTTACAAATCCAAACTTTTGGGTACGACATGTTAATAATAAATAATTGGATAATAATTTATAATATAATATCATAATAGTAATAATACAAAATATTAGAAAACAAATTATTATATAATTATATATTACCTATATATTATTATATTATAATTATTATTATTAACAATGGGACAACGATAATAGTACCTATAACTCTACATTTGTAATAAATTGGGCTATAATGTGGTATTGTTCGGTGGACACTGGACGGTGATTCTAAAATGGTTCAAATGGTCTAAATAATTTTATATTATAGGTACGTTAATCTTTATTCAAGGTAGATTATTGTTATTAAAAAAATATATACAACCTCTCGGGAACGGCGATTGTTATCGTACCGAAAAAAATTTTAAAAACACGATGACTGTTGGATGATGCAGGACGTAGAATGATAACTGATAACGGTGTTGTTTTGGTTGGTAGAGGAGAGGTGATGATCTGTATCGAACCCATACTGGCTCATTAGTCGAGCCAGCAGCAGCAGATTCATATTACCTATGTAATATAGCAATTTAGTTGGTAGGTGGAGTGTGAACGTGCTGCAACTACGGCCGTCATCACTCGTCGTCAATAACGGAGCCGAATATCGTTTATTAATAGGTACCTAGTTATAATAATTTATCGTAAAAATTATTTTATAAATAATTAAATCCCGCTCCTCACCGCACAAGAGGACCAACGCTGATTCGTATTATTATGCTTAGTGTTTAATGTGTCCGGCACCCGGTCGCGATAATCATTTTTATTGTTGTTGTTGTTATTATGTGAAAGTGCATGTCGGCGACGAATTATTTTAACAATGACGAACTCGACTTTGCTATTGCCTCAGTACCACAAGTATCTCAATGGCGCACCAGTGCCGTTCAGCAGGCGGACACGGAGGAACAGCGAATTTTGTCTGGTGGTACTAGTATTCATATCCCTGACTATCATTTGCTTTGGAGCCGTGTTCTATTTACCAGAGTTTAAGGCTACCTATGGTGGTACTATCAACAATGTTTACAAGCACATACAAAATGCAGGCCCTGAGCTGTTGTTGCCAGCTCACGGTAACTCTAGACACGATGGAGTACTGGAGGATCCGCACGCAGCTTGGGACAAACAAGCACTGGAGGCCAAAATTGATGAGGACTATTCGGACAAACGAAAAGTGTTAGAAAGACCAGACACGGGAAATTCTATGAAACGGCACATAAGTAGTAACAGTAGTTTCATCCATGGAGCTGAATCAATTGTTGAACACGTTGAAACTAGTCAAACTTACGAAAATTCCGAGTTGAGACAAAGGCGAAACAAAGTTAAAGAAGTGAGTACTTTTTATGCTTACAAAATATCTAGCTCTTATTACCTATTATTAAGTGCTTAACTAAAGTAACTAAATGCATAAGTTAATATTACCTATAAAGAAAAAACAACAAACAATCAACATTTACTATGAAATTTACATTTTATAATAGGTACCTATGTATGAGTAGTGCCCCAACTAGTGGAGGTGCTAGAAGTGCTTTGTACCCCCAAAAGGTTTTTTTGATTTTATTAAAGGCCCCCCTCACGACTGACATGTATGAGATAGGTATACAATTTTTTTCTAGCCTAATTGCATAATAATGATGTTGTGAATATAACAAAGAAGACTGTGTTTTGACTGGTTTATATAGATATTGATATAATCCTCTTTATGATTGTCGATTGTGAACAATTTACTGCTAGACCATAGTTCATAAATTATTTGATAAACAGTATATAATTCAAACTTGCTAAAACAGTATTTAGCTTAACTTTTAATATCTTAAATAAACAATTCTCAACTAATGTTATCTAGGTATACCTACTATATTTACGGTTTTAATGCATTAAATAAAATACTAAATTGCCTTACAAATATTTTAAAATGCATTCAATTTTTATTATTTTGTGTTGTTACACTATTCTTAAAGTGTGTTAAAATTAGTATTAATAATATACATTATTATAGATACCTATTTATACTTATAAGTAATAACTAAGAAAAATATACAATTATAATATTATGATCGTTTTAAAAATTATTACTAACAATAATTTTTAATATCATACCATTAATTTATTATCATTGTATATTCATATATTTATCTTTTTGTAAATTATTTTGATAAAAGTTTCTAAAATGGCAATAAGAATATAATATACTTATTATATTATGTATTATACTTAAACATATATTATTAATCTTGAAAATGTATTTTTTGTATTGAATTATGTGCTTAACATATAATTTTATATTTATTCTAATTTATTTTTATTTAGATGATGAAACATGGCTGGGATAATTATGTTAAATATGCATGGGGTAAAAATGAATTAAAACCTGTATCAAAAAGAGATCATTCTGGAAGTGTATTTGGCTCATCAAGTATGGGTGCAACTATTGTTGATTCATTGGACACATTATTAATTATGGGTTTACACGATGAGTATAAACTTGGAAGAGATTGGGTTGCGAATAATTTTACTTTAGAAAATGTGGTAAGTATCTAAATGCTTTTGGTTAGTTTTATTTCTTTTATTCTCTTAATTTACTGATAATTATTGTTTTTACATAAACTCTTAGAAATTCTTTAAAACATTTGTAGTTTGTTTTTATATATTATATAGTTAATAAAAATGTTATTAACAAAATTTTAACTTAAATATAATATGCAGATTTTTCCTAATGTTATTATTTTTGTTTACAAAAAAAATTGGTAAGCACCAGAAAGGCAGGATTCATTATAATTTATAAGCATTAACTTGAATTTGATAAACTTAATTTTAAACATTCACTGATAATATTATAATGCATTGTACTATATAATAATCATTAAATAAATAGAATATTAAATATTTTTTCTGTAAATTTTGTTAAAAATTATGATGTATTAGAAGTTGGAGTTATTAAATATATATTAAGTAATTTAATATGTGCAAACAAATACTTTTCTCTTCCACTTAAGTATTAATTTCTTAATATACATTTTCTTTTTTTACAGAGAATAGATATATCAGTTTTTGAAACAAATATTCGTTTTATTGGCGGTTTTCTCACATGTTATGCTATGACAGGTGATACTATTTTCCGTGATAAAGCTGAATACATTGCAAAAAAATTATTACCTGCATTTCAAACTCCAACTGGAATCCCATATTCATTAGTCAATCTAAAAACAGGGGTAAGTATTGTTTTTAAATCTGTTTGATATCTATGACTAGCTTGCAAGACTTCAACAATAATTTTTGAGTCTTTTATGTAAATTTTAACTCAACACCATTTGGCTCTGTATTATATTAATGTTTCCTATTCATTTGGACTAATACTACACCACATTAGTATATTTATAAGTTATAACATAATTCTACATTATAAAATATTTTTAAAACCAAACAGAGTATAGACATTGTATATTGTGTACTCTTATCTAAATTTTTCCTTCAGCATAATATAGTATTGTATTATAATTTACAATATAATTAATTTATAACCAAAAATAAATTAGGTAAATAAAAAAAAAGCATCCTGAATAGGATAAAGTAATATAGTACTATTTTTTTAAACTTGTACCATGACTTAATTTAGTATTGTATTATAATTTATAACTTAACTAATTTATAAAACAACAAATTATTGTAATAAAAATATAAAGTATCCTGAATAAAGTAAAGGTTTGTAAAATTTAATAGCTGTTAATACAACTTTTAAAACTTAAATAAACCTAATAATAATGTTAGTAATTTTAACATTTTATTTCATTTCTTTTTGAATTTTATTAAAAATTATTAACATTATAATAAGAAATTTTTGCTAATGATTTGTAATTGTTAAATTACAATATAATTTATAATCTTATTTATTATATCAAAAACTATTTTAATTTTTATGATTTTATATTTACAAATTGTAATAAGTATGCCTACATAAAATACTAAATTACTAGGTATCTATCTTTTTATCAACACTTCAATTATTATGACTAATATGTATTCTTAGGGTTTTATTTTATCTTATTTTTTAGAAGTACCTGAAAGCTTCAATCACTTCAGAATTATGCTCTAATTTTTTTGAAGACGTTTCTAATGATTTTTTAACTTATATAATATTATAGGTATATACTATAATTTAATTATAACTATTCTTTTTCAATTGTTTTTACTAAATGATCCCACAATTATACTTATACATGGGCGCTCATTGGGGAGGGCAATATAGGGCACTGCCCTCCCTCGGACAAAAAATATTATGAACTTGTAGCTCAATAAATATTACCATAATATTATTATTATCTTTATTATCCTACATTTGAGAATATTTTTATTTTGACCCCTCCTAAAATGTTACCTATGGGCGCTCATGTACTGCAAATTTGATGAATCATAACAAACTTGGATAATTAAAGTATTTAATTAGGTTTACATACTAATTAACTATTTAAATATCTATAATCTATATATATTTGGTTTTTAAATTTGAAACACTAATAGATCATTTTGTAGATTATTTTTTGATACTGTAATAAAAAATTATGGATTTTCTTGTAGGTAGGACCTATTATTAATACAAATTACAGTAGTAAAATTTCAAACTTTTATCTTTTTTTTTTTACTTTAAAAAAGCTAGATGATTCAGAAAAAATACTTTTTATGCATTATGTATTTAAAAATATAAACAAATAATAATAATATAAATTATTTATTTTAAAATAATTCTAAGATTAATAAAAAAATATAAAAGATAAAAATTAATTCAAATGATAAAATAGTTGTTTTAATTTTAAAGAAATTAATACTATCATTTTGATGATAGATTTTAGTGCAAGACTTCCCAAGCCCTAGCACAGGGATGTCCAACCCGTGGCCCACGATAGATTTTAATGCGTCCCTCACCTCAATTAAAAAACTATGAATTAATTGTATATACTATATACCTAAATAAATATATTTTTCTGTGTACTTATAATTAAATAATTAAATATTAATACTTTAAAAATATTTCTGCTCATTATTCGCTGTTGTAAAATTATAAAATAATTAATGTATTATTGTATTATAGAGTATAATTTAATCATTAAATTTGAATGTATTATTATGAAAAAAAGTATGTGGCCCACAACAACGTCTACCTATATAATGTGGCCCAGTCTTCACAAAAGGTTGGACACTCCTGCCCTAGCATAATCTTTATTGATTTAGTGATATATTTATAAAATTTTTTTTACTTATACATAATAATAGTTTTCTTGGTGTTTTATTTAGAACAGCAAAAATTATTTATGGGCAAGTGGTGGTAGTAGTATACTATCAGAATTTGGTACTTTACATTTAGAATTTGTATACTTATCAGATATCACTGGCAATGACATTTATAAACAAAAAGTTGATCATATTAGACAATTTGTGAGAAGTCTTGATCGACCTAATGGATTATATCCAAATTTCTTAAATCCAATTACTGGAAAATGGGGACAACGTAAGTATTTTATATTATTGTTAAATTGTTTAAATTATTAAAATTTAGAATTCAATTCAATCAAAATTAATCAAATATAAATAATTTATAGAGAAGTTATAATCAAATAAATATATTTTAACCAAACTGCCTAACATAAATATTTAATTAAATGTTCATTAATTTAGATTTATTTAATTATATTTGATCTTAAACTGTTGTAAACTTGATTAAAATAGTTTATTTAATTATTACTATTAGTTGTTTTATAATATGTCAATCAGTTTTTTTTTTTTTTTTTGATTGGTCAATTAGGAACTTATATTTTATAATAATACTATTGTTTAAATATACATATGGTTATTTAATAAATGTTATTACATATAGTTGATAGTTGTTGATGCCAATCAGTCGATCTTTCTAGAAATATAGGTCGATATTAATAAAAATTAATTTTACCATTATTGGTTGATCACGTAATAAATAATTGGAAATTTTTACTTTTTCTCGTGTACTATTAGGATATTAGATTACTATTATTATGAAGAAACAATTCTTTGGAGCTTAGACAACAAACCTCTTAAAGATCTAATTTTTGGTGTTGTCTGGAGATATCGATTATCCTGGGACTTAAAATTTCAAATGTAGCTCACTTGTTTAGAAAGGTTGACAACCCCTGTTATAATGGCTAAATATCTATTAAAAGGCCATACTAGAAATAAACTATTCTTCTCATTATAATTTATAATTCCAAGTAGTCAAATAGTAGTAGTAGTTTCAAATATTCATACTTATTACTTGTTTTTTTTATCTTATTCGTGGTTATTTATTTTAAATAATAAGTAAATTATTGTTTAAAAGAAATATTATTGATTAATTTTATAAATTTGATTGAAATACTGTAAAATTAAATGAAAAATTGTATCATCTCTAAGTAAGCATTATATATTATTATACAGTCATTAATGTGATGTTTACTCGTGTTTAACTGAAACCAAATAATATTTCATTGATTTTCAGATTAAAATGGCAAATTAATAATATAACATTATACTTGCTTTTTTTTATGAGGAGTATCAAAATTATGGTTAGAGATGATCATAGTATACAGATGATTTAAAAAGCATGCTTAAATTATGTATTAATTACAATTTTAGTTTTTTTCTTTTTAGATTTTTAAAAATTAAATTTATTAATATTTACTTAAATTTGTCAATCATTGCTATTTAATGTGTATACTTTGATGATACATATTTTTTTTTTAATAAAAACCACCTGTTTTTATTGAAAACTACTTGTTTACATTTTTATGTAAAGTTTGATGAGTTTAAGAGTTATAAAAAATTCCGTGTCTACTATAAATACAATAGATTTAAAAAAATCTACTTTTTTTGAGTAAATAAAAAAAAACATTATTGTAAGATAAAGATTAGGTTATATGAACACACTTAGTAAATCACCATGTATATATATATAGATAATGCAATTGAGTATCAAAACTTGAATTATTCCATGTATTTTATATGGAAATTTAATTTTACACAATGACTATTGAGTACACTAAAATGGTATACTACTGTTTAATATTAATGTTATTAAAAATTATCTCAAACAATAAATTATCTGCTTATCTTCAATTATTTTTACGCAATTTTTAGAAATGTTGGTTTTGTTTTATATGAGCTAATACATACTTGCTTATCTTCTATTTTATATTCATATTATATTCAATCTAAAAAAACCTTGTTAAGAATGTAAGACTTATGTCTTATAAACAATATTAACAATCTAGCGACAGCTTGGTACTACAAATTATATCATACTACAAATAACCAAAAACTAAATCATAATAAACAATATTGATTCTTAGCAATTGTTCAAATATAATATACAAATATTGATACTTACATACAGGACCATAATTAGATCAGTTTTTTCGGGTCATTTGTTTGGGGTCCATGGTAACTTATTTTTAAGAAATCTATTCTTACCAAAAATTAAAAATCCTTGCAGGCTGTAGTTTAGGTTTAGGTAACGGGACCTGATCACTTTTTAGAACTTAATCATTTATTAATATAGTATCCGTTTATTATCATGCATAAATTAAACATTATTTTTTCATGTATAATAAGACAAATTTTTCTTTAAAAATTCAGGCTTAACCCTAAGACCTAAGAAAGTAAGGCGAGCGGGAAGATTTAGTTAGATCCGTGTCCAGTGCTAAAACTGAGTACGGCCTAGCTTACATATATTCCGTAATATTTTTCTCCTTGTTAGTTTTTATCAGTGAACATTCATAATTTATTAAACATTTTTAAGAACCTACAATTTACTATTATTTACATAATGTTTATATACATGTAAATTTATTGTTTTTTAATTATTATTATTTAAACTATGTTTAATAATTAGTTTTGACATTGTATTGTTTTAAACTATAAATCAAAAATAATAGATTTTAAGATTAATACAATTTTAACTTATCAAGTATTTCATTTACATAATAATAGGTACGTACTAACAAAACAATTAAAATGATTTTAATATTAAAAAGTTTTATAACTAATGTTTATCATCTCTATCAGTGTATAACATTTTATATACATATTACATATTTATAATTGCTATTATATTATTTTAGGCCATGTATCACTGGGAGGCCTTGGTGATAGTTTTTATGAATATTTGTTGAAAGCATATATACAATCTAATGGTAAAGATTTAATAGCACGTGACATGTTTGATGATGCCATGGCAAGTGTAATGGATAACCTAGTACAAACATCTTCTTCTGGACTAACATATTTAGCAGACATGCGTTTTGATCGGCTTGAACATAAAATGGATCACTTATCATGTTTTGCTGGCAAGTAATATTAAACATAATAGTACTAATAAGTAAAGTTATTATTGACAAGCATCTATTTATTAAAAACTCAGTTTTGTGTTGTCCAGTTGGATCTTATAGTATTTTTTTGGGAGAAATTCTTGATGTTTTATTAAAATGTCAAAGAATTACCATTTAATTTTCAAATATAATTGATTTTTACATTCTATTGTTAAATGTAATTTCATGAACTAAATAATATTCAAAACAATAACAATTTAACTTTTAATTTTATAAACAATTAATAATACATAAATTATTGTAATTAGAGCTGATAATTGTATTTAATAACTAATAAAATCTTTATTTAATGCACATGTAATTTCAGGTGGAATGTTTGCACTTGCTGGGGAAACTCTAGGCAGTGATGCATCTAAACACTATACTGATCTTGGAGCTAGTTTAACAGAAACGTGTCATGTATCTTATGATAAGACAGCTACAAAATTAGGGCCTGAAGCTTTTAGATTTACAGATAATTACGAAGCAGTTGCAGTACGTGGCACTGAAAAATACAATATACTTCGGCCTGAAACAGTTGAGTCGTATTTTGTTTTATGGAGATTAACCCATGACAACAAATATCGAGAATGGGGATGGGAAGCCGTACAAGTAAGAATCATTTTACTTCTTCAAACATTGCTAATAATTAATTATGAGTCAGTTTTCTAAATAGTTTTATACATTTTGGTTTTATTGTTTTAAGGCCTTTGAAAAACACTGTAGAGTATCAGGTGGATACAGTGGAATTAAAGATGTTTACCAAATAGATTCAAGTAAAGATGATGTTCAACAGAGTTACTTTTTTGCAGAAACTCTTAAAGTATGTAATGATGATTAGTGATTAGACAAAGTAAAATTACTATAATCTTATTTATTTGTAAATTATGTTCTAGTATTTATACCTATTATTCAGTGATGATAATGTAATTCCATTGGATAAATGGGTTTTCAATTCAGAAGCTCATCCACTTCCTGTTATAGAACGTAATTCTCAATACAGAATGCATCAATAAGTTTTTCAATTGTTGTGAATTATATTTTGGAATGCCAAGAACTTTGTTTATGAATTTTTAATATATGTTAAACATATAAAATCAAATTAATTTTTGAAAATTGTTGACATATATTAGGTAATAATGTTTATTTTTTATTGAAATCTAAAATATGTATAAATATACAGTACATAAACTGCTGTATACTAGTATACAGAGTTATTAAAAATATAAAATATTTTACCTGTTAACTTGTAAGCAAATACCATTATTTTGGAGTGCAAAATTTGAATAACTTTGTATATTTAATACATATTATTTTATAGATTTTGTTTGTAAAAATTTTAAGTATTTGGAAACCACTCTCAATAATTCATATAATTAATTTTCTGTGATAATAAATTAATTTTTTTTTTCTAGCTATAATTCCAATTTTAAGCAAGTTTTTTTTTGTTATTGTTTGCCAATCTTTTTTTAACAACTCTTAGTAATTTTGCTTTATTAAATATTACTTTTAATACTTGTTATCTATAATTTTTAAAACTGATTATGATTTCACAGATCTAATGTATACTATTAAGTTGTTTAATCTTGATATATTTTGATAACTGACAGCTATTCATATACTTTTTAACTCATTAGCATTATGTACATTTTAATAATTACTAATGCTTTAAAGGTATTGCTAAAATTTAATTAATAAAATATTATTTTAACGGGATTTTAATTTTAAGTTTTAGAATTAATAATAAATATTCTATAGGTATATTTATAACAGAAAATTATGAAATTACCGGGGTTTGGAACACTGCACTAAAAACGTTGGACACATAAATATAATTAAAATTATAAAAATAATGTTTTTTATATTTATAAATAAAAAATGTATAATTAAATAAAATTAAAATATTTATTATTAATTAGAATAGAACATTTTTCCATTTAAAAATGGATTAATTTGTCAAATCTGCCTTTTTTTCTAAATTACATGTAAAGTCAATTTTTAATATACTCTTTTATACCACACATACTCCATTCCAAATAAGAAACACCCACGGTAGCCGACTTCTGCGCATGGGCGTGGCTTTGTTCTGCAACACTAGCATACCCGATCGGAATTCCGCAGTAGATGGGGACTGAGCGTCTGACCGTCACGGACGAAAACTCGTCGCCGCCGTGGGTATTTCTTATTTGGAATGGAGTACCTATAGCATACACATTAATCAATCTTAAATATATACAAATTCATTCAAGCTTAAACCTTAGTTATGACTTTTGTTAAATAATAATAATAATAATTTTTTTTTTAATAAATTTTATAGGTATGCTTTTAAAAGTATGATCTGATTTAATTTACTTTATCTCATTAAACAAGAATGTATATATAATAGATGTTTTGGTATTTTAAGGTTTAAGTTAGTGGTGGTTTTGATTATTAAATTTAAATGATAAATTATTATTTTTTATGTTAGATGGTATCAAAGTAATTTTTAACTGCACTTAATTTGTGAGTATAATGTTTTCTATAATATTTATAATACACATAGTCACAATATCTAATATAATTTTAAATGTACATTCTATACCATAAAATACAATTATGTTACACAATAGTTAATAATATATAATGAACTATATCTGCTGGTTTCACAATTCTTTAAACAATTTTAATTTTATTAAATATACTTCCTAATTATATGCCCGTAACTTACATTAATATGTTATAATTGCATTTATATTTTTTAAACAATAAAAAATGTTTATATTTTAATTTACAATTTGCGATGAGTGTTTCATGTTTGTTAACATTTACATCAAAATTGCCTTGTTTTTCTACAAGTGAGGACAATTAATTAAATTGTTTTATTGATCTAAGCTATGTCAATAAAATTTGAAATAGTCATTATCTGTAATACAAACACCTTTTTTGGGTATGATTAATTGCGTCTGGGATTTAAATGTTTATTTAATTTATTATATAGTTGATTTTACAATATTTAATTTGTATACTATTTTTTTTTTAACATTTATGAACTTCATGGCTATATTATCTATATTTTAATAAGTTTGTTTATTGTTTGCATAAAATTGAAAGATATGCCATTATTTTTTACTACTTTTACCACTTATTTTTTGATTGATTTAGTTTTGTTAACTATGTAATATAATATATAGACATATTATATTATCATAGGATTATGTGTTTTATATAATAGAGTTATTAAATATTGTCATCACAAAGTCATAAACATCTAAAAAATCATGCTTTATTAAATGTTTTATAATAGTGGTGAAGCTTCATATGATCATAATGTCTATCCACTTAAATGGACAAAGAATTTGGTTTTATATTTAAATAAAATATTTTTTTCCAAATTTGAATGTA
>VUJU01001550.1:0-54288 GCA_009835225.1 Aphis craccivora | reverse complement strand
TTTTCCCGGAAAAAAACGTTTTTTACTTGGGGGGGGGCCAACTTCACCGTAACCCCCCCACATTAACTCAGAAACTTCAAACCTTTTTAGAAAAATTGCTACTTATTTGCTAGAATTTGCTATGTAGTTTTTAGAATTTGCATGGTTTTGGCTTTCCCGAAAAAAACGTTTTTTACTTGGGGGGGGGCCAACTTCACGCACGTAGATATATCTTAGTCCGTGTTACCTATACACCTTTCCGTCGAAGTGATTGAACTGATGTAACAACGAAACCGACTTCTGCGTGAATGAAAAGACAGTTACAAAACGCCTACATGTATTTTCGTTATTTTATTTTGTCAACTGTAGTGGAAATATTATATTTAAATTATTATTGTTCAGTCATACTTTAAAATGTAATAAATAGGTACTCGAGTAGTCGCGTACCTATTGCATAGGTATAGATCCGTATTCTGTATATTATCATACAAATATGATAACAATTAATGTGTAAACGGTTCTTACGATTTTCCTATATTTATAATATCATTCTCTAAGTTTTTGGACCAGTTTTCAGGGCCGACTCAAGCAAAAATAGTGCATTAGGCAAAACCTAATTTTGCCGCCTCTAAAAAAAAAAAAAAAAAAAAAAAAAAATGAGTTCTAATTTAACTTAGCCTCTCCCGAGCTCTCTCTTTTTTTATATGACATACCTACATGAGAAATATAGTTGGCTACGACGCGGGCAGTCACCAGTTCGAACTCGGCTCAGTACAAAAAATGTTCTGTAGAATTTTCAGTACTCACTCTCCCGGTACTTATTTATATTATTTTAAAATTTCTGTTTTTTGTTCTTAAATAAAAGATTATTATCAGAATATTTTAAGTTAAATTAATATTGTAAAATAATTTTTGTAACAATTGTTGGTTTATTGATATTGATGTATTTTCGGTAATAATATATTGAAATACGGAGAATTAGATACTGGTTTTCCGTTATCGCGCCGCCGCCGCCGTCTCAATTTATCTGACAACGACTGTACGATGTTCAGTCGTTCAGATAGTATTTTACTTCCTTAAGAAATCAAATGAATTTTCGACGAGGGTTAGCCATCAAGAATCGAGCACGAGTCACGATGAAATAAAAGATAGATACAAATTATACGAAAATACGATATACAAAATGCCGCCGATGTGATTAAAATATAAAACATAAAGTTTTGATTTTTATCGCATCAGTCTTAGGCCGATCGAGCACCAAAAGACCAAAACTGTGTTAATCAATTTTATTTTAGTCAACTAAAAACAATTTGATTTATACTTGCGAACATAAACAAATGTATTGTCATGTATTTACAATTACCTATTATTTAATTATAATTATTATGCAATAATTTTTTAGGTAGGTATTTTATTGTATAATTGTAAGTAAAGGCAAGTTGGTTTTCACGAATGAATGTTTTAAAATATTTTCATTATATAAATATACAACACACTACTTAATAGAAATAAAAAAAATGTATGAGTCAATTTTGAAAATTCCGCCCCTGTTAAAGTGCCGCTCTAGGCAGGTGCCTAGCTCGCCTATTCCTTAAGCCGGCCCTGCCAGTTTTAATATATTTAGTAAAACTTTGAGCCGTGACTCGTGAGTAAAATAATAATATATATATAAAAAAAAAAAAACGAACAAAATAGTTAAAAAAAAGTGTTTTTTATTATTATTTAAATTTAATAAAAGTCAAATTTTCAAAGGCCGAGAGCCGTGCGAGATGTGTTGCGAACACCTACCGGCGGTCCGCTGCAGACGCCAGACAGACACGGCGCATCGACCAGATCACCGGATTGCTGTACCAGATAAAGGACACTTGTCCAACGTGGCACGACCGAGCGGTGAAATTGAAGTCGGGGACTAAGTATATGCGGTTGCTCGAATACGTTCTGAAAATCGACGGCGGTCTAGTTTTCGTCCGGGAACCGTTCACCAGCCCGACGATCTGCTGTCGGACCCGATGACCGGTTGGCCGCCGTCGACGCTCCGGACGAAGGCTCGCCCGGCAAAGCGTTGGCCGACCTGCTGATGTGCACCGTGTTCGACGAGCGGGCGGCGCTCTGGCTAAGGAACAAGTGGGCCACAGGCGGCTGACCCGCGCCCGGATACTCCACGTGCGCGAAGTGATGCCGACGAGGTCCGGGCGGGCGCGGCAGGGCCGGACGCCGAAAGTGACGATGACGACGTGCGCGTGGCGTGTTCGCCCGAACTCTACAAACTCATTTTTCCGATGTAGCAGTCGATCAACGCCTCTTGCTTGACGGCCTCTCTTCGGACCTCGGTGAGTTCGGTTTGCACTTCGAGCTTTCGCGCCTTGGCCCGACAATCGTTGGCGATTTTTCTGTTGCTGGCCACGACGATGGCCGCCACGACCGCGTCGTACCGTTCGACGAGTCTCACGTTCTCGCAGTCGGCCCGCTCCACTTCGGACCTCAGCCACTGGAGCGCGCACATCATCTTTTTCTGTTGCATCGCGGCGTCCTCGAGGTCGTCTTCGTCCGACGCCGGTGCCGCGTCTTCCGCTTCCGGTCCCGCCGCGCCCGTCTTCGCCCGCAGCACCTTGATCACGTGTTGGTCGCCGTGTTTCAAGTACTCGTCGTACTGAAACGTCGGCATCAGCTCGCGCACGTGATCCTGAAGTATCTGAGCGCGGGTGAGCATTCGCTGGGCGTTCGTCCGGTACCGGAGCATCAGGGCTACCTGTTCCTTGGCCAGGGCGTCGCACAGCTTTTGCGTCCGCTCGTCGAACACGGCGCCGGCCGTCCGGCTGAATTTGCCCAGCCACTCGGCGGCCACGGTGCTCATCAGCGCGCCGCGGTCGCACGTCAGCGGGCCAGCGTCCGCCACGAACTTCTCCACCGGCGTCGCGCCGCTGTCGGTCCGACACAGCAGGTCGGCCAACGCTTCGCCGGGCGAGCCTCCGTCCGGAGCGTCGACGCCGGCTGCGTATCTCTGCTCGCACTCGCGATCTACGACCGACGACGGCAGCCAACCGGTCGGGTCCGACAGCAGATCGGTGGGCGGAGGGCTGGTGAACGGTTCCCGGACGCCGACTCGGCCGTCGTCGCTTTTCAGCGCGTATTCCAGCAACCGCAAGTAGTCCGACTTCCGGTCGTTCGGCTCGCCGGACGTCAATTTCACCACCCAGTCGTGCACGTTGGACAAGTGTCCCGGGTCCTTTATCTGGTACAGCAACCCCGTGATCTGATCGATGCACTGTCTGTCTGCAGCGGACCACTGGTAGGTGTTCATAATATTATTATTTTTGTTCGTTGAAATTTTGAATTTAAAAAGGTTAGTTAAAAAATTTAGTGAACGCGTTGTTTTTATAACGTGATGATACTTTTACGTAGGTTTGTTGTAATATTATATGTTTTCGCAGTGAAAATAATTTCTATGGCGACGCACAGTGGAAGGTATGCGAGTTGTAACACCAAAATGTATAATTATTGTAATCATAAAATCAACACAAATTAATGAATGAAATATAGGTAAATAAGTAAATATAAAATTATTAAAGTGCACACTTTAAGCATATATTGTACTGTACGCGTATATATGTAACGAATAGACTCTTAATTACATAACAGTACACTCAGTACAGAATTAGGTACCTACGTAATAATAATAATAATAATATTAACTATTATTATTATTATTATTATTTTTTAATAAAGTGAAGCTCAAGTACCTAATATAAAAACAATATTACAAAATAATGAAATATACTTAAGGCATAATTGTTCATAATAATTTCATTACATTTTAAAAAGAGCACTATTTATAGTTTAATGCTGAGTACTGACCTGGCTAAAAAAAAATCAACTTTATTACTTATTTCATTGACTCGCAAAACACTACAATTACAGTTGAAATATTAAGCGATTAACGTAAGACACTCATCATACATATTAAATCTATTAACATGTTTGAACATATATTTTTGTGTAATTTAAAAATATTTTAATTAATTAAGTTTTTTAAAACAAAACTTTTTTAGTATTTTTATTGGTTTGATAACCTTCAAATTTAATTTCTTTTTCTAGGTGTACAAAAATATAATTTTGAACGAGTAGTTTATGATTTTTGTAAGTATAGTATTATAGTGACACTGTTCATCTAAACTTTAAATACTTTTAACTAATATAACAATATCAAATAGACAAGGTATCTACTTGTCCAAAATTGGATTTTTATAGATCAAAATACTCTGCAGAAGAGTAGGTATTATAATTGAAAATTGAAATATGAAATGAAAATTGTATTTTGTCATCACGACAATAGTATCTACAGCCGTGGTTCAGTGGTTGCCATTCAAAGGAGTAAAAAATGTAGAAAATAATAACAATAAAAATATGGGTAATTTATTTTACCAAACACCGTTAGTGTTTTCTATAATAATGGTTTGGAAGCGTATAACAGTGGGGACGTTAAAAAGGTTAATTACTTAAAATTCAGAACAATCAATTTTATTGTTTCTATTTCCAAAGTCCAAGCAAATGTCAAAAACTCAAAAACTTGGTATCCTGCATAATATTTACATCGTGATCGTATACAGTGTAAGCACTGTAAGTTCAACGAATTTTAATTTTATTATTATTAACTGTCGTACAAGTGCGTAACATAAATAGCAAATTTACGTTCGGAAGTGTTTACGTTTAGCTTCGTTACTTTAAGAATGATAGTAAATCTGACGACCTATTATGAAACAATAAGTAGCAGGGGCGTGCTCACGGAGGGGATGAGGATGTCATACCCCCCCCATGAACTTTTTTTATGCATTTACACATTTTGTGTCTATGACAATCAACAAAACAAACTACACTTCATCCCTCATCCACCCATTGGAAAAAGCTGAGCACACTCCTGGTAAGAAGTAAGAACATAATATGTGTTATATAATATATAATATATATAATAATATGTTTTTAACGATATTTAATTTTATTAGCAATTTATGCGTTCAAAAATTTACGTAACTTGTTAAAAAGATTTAAGTATCGTCAAAAACCAATATAATACGAACACAGATTAATAAGTTCTTATCGTTAAGTTTCATAACAGGTCCGATTCACTCTCATTTTTTAAACTATCGAAGCTAAAACACGAACTGCTGAACGTAAATTGTCCGTGTTCACACTCGTAAGACGAAGACAACCATCGCTGAACCTGGTACAGCGAACTTTAAAAAATCAATAACGAAGCAAAAGTGTAAAAAATTATTTAGCTATGGATGTTTTGACCGTTGGATGTATTGACTGAATACCCGCGATAAGATCATGTTTATATGCGGCACGGACGATGAATTCAAAACATATCATGATTACTGTATTATTATTTTTGATTTTGTTTTTTAAGCTATTGCATAGCTTTTATCTTGGTTCGTGTGCACGCCGGGCTCTCGTGATTCTGTAGTTATAATCGTCAGTCTAGTAGATCTTTCGCCGTTTCGCGTATTATGACCTAAGGTCATTCGTCTTATCATCTCGATGTCTTATCAAATTAGTCGTCAATCGTCCAGTCGTCCACTAGTCGCTCGTGAATATTTAACTGCTAAAAAACTCTAGTCAACTTCGTACTTGTATTTTGTAACGCGTTCGTTCAACGCATAAAATATAATATTAATATGTACCCATCATGTGATATTATAATTATTTGTTAATTTAATATTTATTCTTGTGACGGCTTTTATTAACATATTATAATACCAAACTTTTTTCAAGATTTGACACGATTTGAAATCGCTGATTTTTTTCAACTGATAAATTATACTGGGTTCGTTGTAACCGAACTTGACCGCCACAGTACTTAATCCGGAGTTGTAAGTATGTATTTTTTAGTAATAATGTTGTATAAGGTACCCGTATTTGATTTCTTTTACAGTTTTTGCGGTGTGAAGGCTCAATAATGTTCTTGTCCATTTTTATATTATCATTAGGATAATATTGTGTTATTATTGTACCTTTGAGTGAGAATTTAAGTTTTCTATGCGTTTTGAATGAGAAAAATTATTAAAATGTCACCATGAACATTTTCATTATGTAGTATGATTTGTCTCTATCGGATGATGGATCATTTAAGATTATTTTTAGATGTACCTACCTATAGATTGGTCTAGCATTCAACACCAATTGATGGACATACCGAGTGAAATGCACGGGTCATTTTAAGTGTGTATGTAGTCAAAATTGTATTTACAGATGCTCATGGATCAACAACAAATTTCGTATTTTTATCAAGGCCTGTTAAATTGTCCCGTCCACTTGTACAAGTAGATATCAAGAACAATCCTATGACATTTTTTTTTTTAAAGAAATTTGTAAGTGTAGTTTTTAATGATATGCAAGTAAATTAATTACGTAAAAAATAAAATTATAGTTGAATAAGCCAGTTTAGTGTAGCTCACTATAGTGAATTAGAACTTTCAATTTATTTCTCTGAATTAAAAAAGTAGAAATTTGTTTACTGGTATCATGAGCTTATTTAGGTAATATTAAATGTATAATAAAAATATAGAAACATATACATTTATTAATATAGATATTATAGGTAATGATTATTCTGATAATTTTTTATTTCAATAATTTTAAAAATAACTATATGTTTATAGTATTTTGTTAATATATTATTATTTTAACTATATTTTGAAGTTAATTTGATATTATATTTTATAACTTAGTATTGTTATCAATCTACTGTAAATTGGGTCAACTCCTTTTATAATTATTAAATAAATAAAATTATACGTTAAAGAATGTTTTATTTATGATATGAATTATGGTGAATAATTTTCTACCTTTAATCTCTAGAGTCTAAACCTATGTGTAGTTGGCTCTACCTTACAAAAATAATCTACTTATATAGTTTAAGAGGAATCAATTTGAAAGTTCTACAAAATTCTGTGGTATTAACTTTATATATCATGTGAATACTTTTACTTTATGTAAATTTAGTATTTTCAAGTTTCAAAATAAATCTACAAAATATTGGTGTATAATTAGTCATAATTAGTTTTATTACTATTGGTTTTTGTATATACAGTAGTGATGGTCAGGGGCGGACAGAGATTAAAAATGTCACCGAGATTTAAAAATTAGATTTTTTTTTTTGGCAACAACGACCACTGGCCATATTAGGCACTTGCTCACCGGGAAATTTCCTGGCATCCCAGTGGGCCAGTCTGCCCCTGGTGATTGTATAGAAAAGTGTAACAACTAAAATTTTGTTGTAGTTTGTGTTAATTGTTGTATAATAAAAGCATTTAATTATTTTTCCCATTTTATATTTTGTATATTTTAAAATCAATGCTATTCCATATTTTTATACTGATCATTGCTAATATTTTATTCCATCTCATTACCTCATTACCAATAGACTTTTATAAAATATATTTTTATTGCCACCAATAAATAAATGTAGACAGTGGTAGATCTTATAAAAATACCTATATTGTTTTATAAATTTAATTTAATTTGTTGAATTTATAACTTTATTAAATTAAAACTAATACATCAATTTTAAAGATAAACTACTTGAAAATTTACAATTTTATTTTTAAAAATACTTTCCTTACATGAAAGTTATGTTAGTTTTATTTCATTTTACACTGTACCTACATCAACATTGGTTTTTATATCACTTATAAGTTATAGTCACAATGTTTATATATTGTTTGTTGCATTACATGTGTTTGATTGATTTATGTTTATTATTATAGGTTCAAAATTATAGTTAAGCAAAATCAATTTATTTATTTAAAAAGTGATTTTGGGAATATTGATTTTAATAATAAAAATTAAATTCAAATACCTAAATGGGTTTCAAACATTAAACAGCAATCTCTGTTTCTGATATTCAGCTCATGAATTAACCAATTATTTTACTTTTCTATATTAAATAAAAGTTTAAATTACTTGTAAAATGAATTTATAATAATAGGTATTTTGAATTGTGTACAGTTCAAAACTTAATGTATCTGTATACAAAAATATATAAAAATAATATAATATCTAGGATTATAACCGTGGTAAGGATTTAATAGTACTTAAAATTGTATAAGTATGAATTATAATATTACCTTAAATATTACTAATTATCTGATGAAAATAAGCATAAAAAACAGAAATGTATTATCAAACATAAGTTTAAAATTAGAACAAAATTATGAATGCTACTCATGCTGCCTTAGCCTAATTAGCTAATTTATTATATTATATCTTTACTTTATAATTAGTTTGAAAATATCTTTAATAATTTTTTAAAATACATATTTGTTAAATGATTTTTCATAAAATATGTCCAATTTTTTATTAAAAACAGGTAAAAATGTAAAAAATATTTCAAAAAGACCAAAAGTAGCATTAGTCAGAAAATTAAAAAATATGCAAACATTTTAATTTTAGTTCTCTGAATTATGAAACACATTTTATATTTATTTTTATATTTTTAATTATCTTATAAGGAATATGCTTTTTTAAATATCTTTTTCAAACGCTATTCCAATCCTGATCATAACATTGTTATTTGAAAATATTGGTTTTATTATTCCTATACTAATTATTTATTGTTAACATTTAGTGTATTGTGTTATTAGTATGTAGGAAAATTATGGTTATTATTAACATTAAACTACATATTTTATTTTAGATATATACTGTATATATAATATATTTACTTAATAAGTTGAGTTGAATATTACTAGTTAAGGCTTACTTATGCTATAGTCAACACTTACCACCAGTAAAAATTTTGATTTGGGAAGTTTGACATTTAAAGTATTAAACAAACATATAATCTAAAAAAATTTTTTCATTAATAATCGATTAAGTTATTTAGTATATCAAATGTTTCTTTGATCTCTAATTTACTTAAATATTATACTTGGTTTTTTTTTATATATTCAAAGATCTAATTTGAATATATTTTTGAAATATTATATTTGATTAAAATAATTATTTTTGTTCTATGAATTAAAATATTATTTTCTTATATAATATTCATGGCTGCTTACTGATTTTAATTTAATAAAAAACAACAAATATTTATTCAAAACATTATCATAACCAAGTTTTTCCTAATTTTGTGTTTTTTTGCACTGGTGGTATGTTTTAATTAGAATTAAATAATATAAAAACCAAAAGTTGTTTATTAATAATAATTTAGATAAAAATTAATGTTATTATTTTTTGTTATCATTGATAGGCAACATAGTTTGGTTATATGGAAATGCTTTCAAATGGATATAGATGTATCAAAAAATGTTCCAATGCATTAAAGCAATCATTAATTGATTGGATCCTTCATAAATTTAACGTAAATAGTAAAATATAATTGTTCTAGTAACCTTACTGAAAACTGAGTACTATTATACTAACACTACATTAAGTTTAAACAAATGTTGATATTTTATAAAATAGGCCTTTAGTCTAACACCTTTTCATTATGGGATCTTCTTAGTAATTTTAAACTAAAATATATCAAATTAAATTTTTTTATCAAAATAAGAATCCAAAACAATGAAGTTAAAACAAATTCTATGAATATTTTATAAATCAATAAATTAATAAATGTTTTTATTTTGAAATGTTGAAACTTTTTTAATATTCTAAACCAACAATTGGATTTTTATTTTGAGATTAAACTAAATTTCTCTCTTCTTGCTTACACTTTTTATATTTTAGAAACATATATGTTTGCAATTTGACATTGTCATATATATAATAATATTTCATATAAAATATTACCTATTTCAAAATCAAAACAATTATTTTCAGAACTTGTGTTGTATGTTATCTACATCAAAAATGTATCTATCACAATTTATTGTTTGTTGGCTTGTATATTATCTACTATTTTCCACCCCGCAATATGTAGATTGTAATTTTCATCTACCATTTAGATATTATAACATTAAAGAATTTATTTTCGTATTTTTAAAAAACTGTTTGAAAAGGTTCTTGGTAGCTTTTAGTGAGCGCCACCACTCTTTCATCAACTGTCGTTCCAATAAGTTGGTGGCACCATATGTTTTTATGCTGTATTTTACTTTGAAATTTCTGTATGTAATGTAGCTCCATCTCTATTTTCAACTATAAAAAATCTACAGTCAGTAACACTATCATCTCGTATGCAGTACAGTCTAAATACCCCATGGACCTTATCGTACATATACAACTCATATGATAGCATACAATGCTAGTTTCGTATTTTCAAAAATGACACATTATAAAAATAAATACATCTTGATGATGTGATAAAATTATTGATTTATAAACTCAATACCAATTAGATTTATTTTCAGTAAATATTAAGTAAAATTCCAAGTTCAATTAATAAATATAAAAATGGTTAAGTTTGTTATTGAATGGATTGATTAAGTTCTAGCAAAATTAAAATATTATAAAGTTTTTTTGGACTTAGTTAAATCACACAAATCAGGATTTGTTGCATCATTAATCATTTTATATGTATTTTTTTTTTTTTTTTTGTAATTTTACACATAGATACTGCAGTGCTTCTAAATTAGCAATACATAATTGACATTTTTTACTTCAATTTTATTAATTTTCATTATTTACTAATAAGTTATTTTATGATTTCCTCTAACATAAATAAAATACTAATCGCAAGTCATATTCATATATGAATGCCATAATAAATTACTTATTATATTTCATAAATTTATTTTCTGAACTTATAAATAGGTATACAGTAAAATAAAATATATAATAATATACAGTCAAACTTGGTTAATTTGTAATTGATAAAGGACCAGAAAATAAATGCATGTTATCCCAGAAAAACAAAAAACCTAAGTATAAAATTTAATTTAAAATAAAAGGTCATACACAATACACATGTATTTTAAATCTAATAGTTTTTTTAATGTTATTTATTATTTTTAAATATTATAGGTAATAGGTACATACATAGTTACAGTTGCGAATGCTGACTGATGTATGGGCATGCTCAATCATCATAATCTATTATAGTTTTATTTAATTTATAATTAATAAATAATACACAAATTTGTATTAATTTATAAATAAGACTAATTCAATATATATTATATACAATAGCACTTCCTTAAATAATACTTTAATAATTGTTATTAAGACTGGACTAACTATTTTAACTAAAATTAAAAAAAATGTAATTTACTCGTACACGTAAATTTTATAAATTACTAAAGTGAACATGCCCCATGGATGATTAATACGCGGCTGCTAGTAAAGGGGGTCTCGGAGTAACTGGTTTTTTTACAGCGATAACAAAGGTCGTATAGCTTGCAAACATATCTATCGCATACTCTGTCATTAAATGTTAGACTAAAGATAAACACAGATACCTAAGTATAATAGAAATAAATGAATTAATATAACATATTATATATTTTTTAAATACGTAATATATTATTAAGTAATAACATTTTTATTTCTAAGCATACGGCGCATGCTGAGCATGCCTGAAGAATTTGCCACTGCATACTTATTAATTTACCATGACTACCTATAGTTTATTATTTAAAAAAAATATTCATGTTTTTTGGCAATTTTTGCCATTGATTGCATTATGAATCGAGAATCATTTGATGTTATTAAATACTAAAAAATATCATCAATAACCTCTTGCTGTTTTTCAATAAATTACCTCAATTCTATACTTATTTAGTTTTTAATGAGTGGTAGATAAACCATTAATCAGTGACAATAACATAAATGACCTTATTGTGTATAGTAATTGTACAATGTACATAGATGTAGTCATAGAGAATAACCTTTATAATATTACCAATTTCAATAAAATTTGAACTTCTACAATTGTGTTAAAATCTTTTTGATTTTTACATTGTTTAAATAAGAAATTCTAGTGACCGAAGAAAAATTTTGAGATAATTATAACTTTGAGTTAACAAAGCTCGACTGTATATTATGACAATGTATATTTAAAAAATTGAACTAAATTAATGCATTTAATAATAAAAATGTCACTGAAGTATGGCTGCTTTTTACAAGCTATATATATTATTATATTTTAGCCTTTACATAACCATATATTATTATTTTCCAAAATAAATGTAAAAAACAAATTTATAAAATATAACAAATATATATTGTGTAGATAAACTCACATTTTATTATAGAATCATATAAAATGTAATGGGTAATATTATGTTATTCCTTAAAATTTTAAATAATACTAATAAATTTCATTTTTTTTTTTTATGAAATTGAATATCCTGTAACCAACATGCATTTCATTTTTATGAGAAATGTTAATTAAATTATTAAATAAAAATATTTGAATTTAGTATTCATTAATTAATTAGTATATTATATTATATTATAAATAATGTTAATCTTATAAACACTTTTCTTAAAATTTCACAGGACTAAATTATTTAAATTTTAAACTATTTATTGCAGTGGTCTCAAACTCAAATTACCAATGGGCCAAATGTATTTTTATTAAAGGTCAGCGGGCAAAACACTTTTGTTTTACTCATTTGTATTAAAATAAACAAATTCAAAATCAAAAATTTTAAAGAAATAAATATTCATTGCAGCCCACACTGAAATTGCTCTTGGGCCGGATGTGGCCCGCGGGCCACGTGTTTGAGACCACTGATTTATTGAATAATTTATATGTTAATGGTGCACTTAATGGATAAAGGATGTTTTCAATTGCTTTTTGAAAATGAATGTTTTAAAATCAATATTATGAATAACTGATTAACCTAAACCTTCTTTTTTTAGAATTTATTGACCAGAACAATGAGTGACATCCCAACAGCATCTACATCAATGGCATCAACATCATCAGCTTCTACGTCACAAATTATGCCATATATATTTAACAACACATTGCGAGATTTAGATTATACAACTACTGAAGAATCAGAACTTTCTTCTGATGAAGAATCTGAAATGATTGATGACGAATCAAGCTATTCAAATGATGTTATTTGCAAGTTGGAACCAATAATTGACGATAACATGGATGATACATCATGGTCTTCTACAACATCATCCAATACATCATATGGAGATAAATCGAGTTCTGATAATTCTGAAACAGAGTCAATTTTAAAAGAGTTGATTAGAGAGAGCTGGTCTCTTGATAAACCAACCACTAATCAAGAAAATACAGAAAACATAATATCACCAATACTCATATTAGTCCAGGTATTAGTTTAATTTAATAAAACATATTATCAGAGTATGACTTTATTTAAATACTATTTGAACTGGAGCAATTATTGTATTTTTTCATAATGAAAATTTAAATAGAATATAATATATCCGCGTCTTATTAGAAGATATGAGAGGTAGATTACCCTATGACATTTTTTATAATTGGTGTTTTAATATTTTTTTTAAATTTTCAATGCACTTACTATAAGTTGAAAATAATATGTATATAATGATATATGATATTTTTTCTATTTTTTCCATGTATATATTTTTTTAGTATCTGCCATTTAAAAACTTGCCGCATATTGAATACCTAAGACATTTAAATTGTTTTTATCAAATTAAAAATATGTCATGGAATACTGGAAAAATCGTAAATTTTAATAAACAATCATAAATGCTTGTATTTTGCATTTTATATTTGCTCATTATTTATAAACTCCTAATATGTGGTTTTTATTTGGTGAGGAATACATGATTACTTATTATTTTCTCAAATTTAAAGTCATTTTTAGAACTGTCTCAATGGGATTAACATTGTTGGCATTTCATAAAATATATGGTTATCAATTCCAAAGAAGTACTTGATGGCATATCTCAAAAACCGAGAAAACTTAGTATACTTACATTTATTAATATCAATTTGTTTTCTTTTGATATGAGATTTAGGAAAAATAATATTAAGATTTGATGTACAATGTCTATTGTTATTGTGGTGGTGTTGGTAAAGGAGGATGAACTATAATTTGGTTGCAAACATGGAATCAGTTTATCTATTGTTCTTCATAAAAAAATTGAGAATGTCATTATGTATATGTTATGGGTAATGGTCATTGGTCAATGGTTAGTTTAAGTTTTTTTTTTTTCATATTATTTTTCATTGAAAACTTATTCAGTATTTGTCAATGTCCTATCACTTAGAAGGTATTGAGTGTGCTCACTATTGCCCTTTTCTCTAAGAAATGAATTTTGACATGTGTGGACAACACTCCACATGGAGTTGGCCTGAAAATGATAGTATAAAACAATTGGAATAATGTTGGGGGAATACAAAATTGTATTTTTTACACTGTGCAGGTATTCAAATAGAATTGTAAAATTGCATCATGTCCAGCTGTATGCGATAGCACTACTTTGCCCCTTCTCATATACCTTAAGTTTAACCCCGACTTTTTAACAATGACAGTATTTCGGACATCATTCAACTGCATGTAGTTTTAACATGTAATTAAATAATAAGAATTATACACAATTAATAAAATAATTTAACTAAATTAAATTTTTGATTATATTGATATAAAAATATTAAATATAATATAAAAGATAAATGTATTCATTATTAATTATTATCCATAGAACTAATGTTGCGCCTAAAAGTGAACAATACTTCTCTCATACCTTCCTAATTTTTTTAAATATAAACATTTTTCAAAAATATTTTTTGAATCTTTAACACCATGGACTAGAATTGTTCAAGTTCCCTTAATGATAAAAATGTCAGCTTACCATTTTTGATTTCTTGTGTATAAAATTGGTAATTATCTAATAATATCCAAAATGACAAATAATTTATTTCTTTGATCCTTTTTGTCTGGTTTGTTGCCGAGTTTGCTATGTAACTTAATCATGTAATCGCAGTATTACAAGAAATCACTATTGATAACTCTATTTGTATATTTGTGTATCATAACTATTTGTTTATTCACAAAAAACTGGTAAATTAAATTAAAATAATTTTCTATAAAATAAATTTTTTGAGTAAATTTTATAGTTATTATAAATTATTAATAAAATAACTTAGCACTATATCATAAATTGACATAATTTAAAATGTTATAATAAGTATACATGATGATAACTTAAACATTGTTTAACTTAAAAAAACATTGAATAATACCCAAGATAAAAAAGATATTCAAAAATAGGTAACTACTCTACCTTATAGTAGTAAAAGAATGAACCTCGTCATTGAGAAATTAGTCCTTGTAATATATGTGTTGAATTTTAATTCAATGATAAATCATCATATACTTTAAAAACTAGTATAAAAATATTACTGTTATAAAAATAGTTTAGAATGTAGATGGTCTGTAAGTCTATATTAGTCAGTATATTAATATTATTTTTAATTTTATTTATTTATTTTGCTATTAGTAATACAGTAGGTTGAATTAATTTTTTGCTCAATATTGCATCTAAAAATGTCATTGTGCCTTTAAAATATCATAATGTATTTACAAAATTTCTAGTACCTACAGATAATATTTTTAAATTGTAAGAAAATAATTAAAATAACTATTCTTTCTCCACTCAGAGCAAAAAGAAAATTTAAACCCGTAAAAGTATCTAAATAAATAATAATTTTTTTATGTATTTTAATATATTTAAATAAATAAATATTAAATTTCAAAATTTGACATTATTTTAAAAAAAAAGTTAAAAATATATATAGTCCAATAGTCTAAAACTTAATAAAGTGCAAAATATTTTACTCCTATTTTCATAAATTATAAATATTTGATTTATTATCATTGCTTCTATAAATTATTTTTATTTTGTGTATATTTGTAATTTGGTGCTTTTGCCATCAAAGGAATATTAATGTTACCTATTGATTAGTAATTAAGATTATTCACTTATATATTGCCGCTGTTCAAACTTCAAAGTATTGTCATTAGCTAGCTTTTGTGGTAAAACTTAATTTATCTGCTATTTTAAAATAAGTCAAGTATTAGATTTTAACTTTGAAATATTAAATATGTCTATCAAATGGAAGAATAATTCTTGAACATATTCACCCATTATACAGTTATCAACAAAATTATTTGTTGAGTTGTACGCATTTTATTAAAATTGAATGAATAAATTATCGGTGTTAATTTAGTGTTTAAGAAAATGTTTACAAAATATTTTGCCTTTATATGTTTATTATAAACATGATATTTTGTAGTCAAACTATTTAAAACTGGGTATTCATAACTTATTACAATAATTTCTTAGGTAGTATTTATCTGTACTAAGGCTGGCCAACATGAGCATGTTCGCAAGCCACATGGACAAAAATACATGCATGCCAAGAGCCAAAATGTTTATTAATATATTTTATATAATTTGATGAATTTTTATAAATGCTTACAAAACAATTAAATATAATATAATATAAACTAATTCATAATAACAATAAGTAAATTTTGATTTTATAAATAAGACATGAGCTACATCTGATAATGACGAGAGGCACATGCGACTCCTGAGCCACCCCAATCCATAAGTCTACAATAGTCATAATATCTTCACTAGCTGTTTAAAATTATTAAATTATTAAAAATCTGTCAATATTTATTTATCTATAAACTTCCATTGATTGAGTATTATATAGAACACTTAATTATACCGTTAAAATAAGTAATAAAAAATTGTCTAGTTTATGAATATAAAGTGGATACATGAAATGAAGTTTGAAAGTTGTTTTTATATATTGAATAAGATATTTGGAGCAGATTATATTAGTTTTATTAAATGTTTGGGTAACTTTTAAAGATTTGAACTCAACCCAAACTAAACTGTAAAAAAATGCTTTTTATTAAATGTTTTAAATAATTATAGCATGGCTTATGAAAAAAGTGTACATTAAATGTTATTTAATTGTATATTCCTATAATGATAATTGTGTTCTTTAATGTGTTTTGGTAGTAATTAAAGGTTTAATTATTTATAGTTAGTATTTGTTGTTTTTCATAAGCCAGACTATTGAAAAATAATTTGTTATTTGTATAGTTATTAACATTTATTTATTATTATTATTATTTTTTTTTTTTTTTTTTGGTTCATAAAAGCAACCATGTGAAACTGAAGGCCAGGTAAATATATTTATATTTAATGTGTTAAGTTAATTTAAATCCTTAATTTTTTTCAACTATAATCTGAAATTAAATATATGTTTTGTGAAATGTAAGGTTATAAAGAAAAACTGAACTGATTTCATATTTTAATGTTTAATGTCGTTTGCTACTGTTATTGCATGTGTATTATAATTATCAAATTAATTGTATGATCAAATCTTTAACAGATATAATTTTTTTTTTTTCATTATAATGTTTTTTTGATTTATTTTTGTTTTAGTGGGTTTGTTATCTGTTGTAGTTTTATCAGAATTAATCAAATAATATTAAAGCAAGAAAATATATTTAAAATATCTGTATTTCATTTTAATTTATTACTTTATTTTGAATCAAAATTATTAAATTTAAAAAGAAATGCATCATATTACTTACATATTATTTGACCAATTTATACTCTATGTACTCAAGTAATCTTATACTTTACTTAGTATTTAAATCCATAATTTAATTGTATTTTTAGATGAATGAAATTGGAATCGACCTTATAAACGTTGAAGAACACGCAAAAAGACTTAAAGAATTAGAAAAACAAATCGATTTCATAGAATCAACAGAATGGATGTATTGTCCAATAGACTCATCTATTAGATAATATTAATTAATTTAACAATAAAATTTGTTATACATATTACGCACATTTTTCTGTTAAAAGACCAAATTGTTGTATACAAGCTTTAAATCTAAAAAAATATAAACACAAATGTAATGAGTTTTTAAATAATATTGTGAATATCTCAAATTAATTATTGATTTAATGGAATATGTTTATGTTTTAATGTTTAGATTAATTAAAATTTTTATACATTTTTATAAATATTTTTGTAAATTATACTAATATTTACTTATTTTGTTGAGTTCTTACAGGTCTTATTCTTTCATTACTACTATAACCAAATAATCAGTACATTACTATTACTATCAAAATATTTTTAAATAATAATTTATTTAAGTTTTTATCTAGTTAAAATAGTAGATTATAAATATAGTTAGTTTTTTTGTATAAATGTATTTAATTACTATTAAAATGGTATAAACTTAATTTTAATTTTTTTTATAATTTTTGCTAAATTTTGAATCGATGTATTGATAAAATACTTTTCAACTTTAGTGTTATTTAATCTATGATTTAGATTGAATTAATTTTAATAATTTTATTATTAACAATTGCTAATTAAACGTTTGATTTACAAACCACTTAATTATTGGTAGTTACATAATCATAAGTTTCCCACATATATGTATATACCAACAGCCCTTATCAAATATCAAATGACTTACCTATGTCAAATAGTCAAATAAACAATGTAGCTATATTGACAATACAGTTGGAAGATATTATACAATAAATAGATGATGATAGGAAAATGATACAATTTTTTTTAGTAAAAGATTGATATGTAGTTATCGAACGGTTTGAAATCAATTAATATTATTAAGAACCTGTTTATTAGACATCAATATGTTTGGTCATGACAAAAGTGTGTGCTGCTTGGTTGAACGGTTGATGGTGCTAGCTAGGTTAGTCATGAGACGGACCTAGATGTGCTCTACAATGGATATAGTATTATCATCTATTGTACACTGCTTGTCCAACATCAACTCCGTTAATTATTGTTACTATTAACTACTAGTCCGATGGCTGATGATCCAGGTACAGTGTTCAGTTATAATGAATTATTGATAGAAACCGCCCAAACCCCATAGTTGCAATTTTACATTTTGACAGGGTGATCTTGCTAGTTATTCCTGACATTACCACAACATAAATATTTATCGACATTCATAGAAAAAAAAAGAGTGGTCAAGTGAGTAACGCTCTGCTGTATAGTAGGTCACTATAATTGATGTATTAAATTTCAATAAAATGATAGGTATCATTGTATGCTAAACGGAGATTATTTGTAAGCCTAGGATAATATAATTTGGTTACCTAGTTTACAGAATAATATATTTGTTCACTATGAGGGAAGGAAAATATAATCATAATTCATAAGTAAAACAGAATGATAACATAAAAATAATTCATTTGGTCACCACGAGGTAATTCGGAGGTATAAGTAATAATAACATCCTGATAAAAAAAAAAAATATAATACAAATAAATTAATAGGTACACTAACCGGTCACAAGTTTTATCGTCAATTATTCAAAATTAAATCGTAAACTAATATACAGGGTGATTTTTTTATCAAACAACACTCATTATTTCCAAAAGTATTCATGTTTTTGAAAATATTTTTTTATATAGTTTCAAATTGTTAAATAAACAATGTTTTTATAAAAAAATTATATTTTTAAATATTTTTTATCCTTATAATTTTTCAGTTTTTTACTTTATTGAATGACAACATAGATTTTTAATTGCATATTTTAAAGCATATTTAATATTTCATATTTTTTTTTTTGAGTATTTTGATGTATAAAAATCGAATTTAGGGTGAGTAGTATATGAGTTATACGTATTTAAAGTTTAGTTTCGCGGAGTGGAGTGGTACGTACCACTCCGTACGGGGTTACCCCGCAAAATGTTTGTCCAGTACTCTGCTTGTCTAAATGTTAAATACGTATAACTCATAAACTACTCACCCTAAATTCGATTTTTATGTCTCGAAATACTCAAAAATTTATTCTGCTTTGGAATATGCAATTAAAAATCTATGTTGTCATTCAAAAAAGTAAAAAATTATAAGGATAAAAAATATTTAAAAATATAATTTTTTTATAAAAACGTTGCTTTTTAACAATTTGAAACTATGTAAAAAAAATATTTTCAAAAACATGAATACTTTTTGAGATAATGAGTGTTATACGCTTTATCAATCACCTTGTATAAAGTATTAATAAGTACATAATAATATTATAATTCACATAATATAAAATTATAAAATAGGTACCTATATTAAAACCAGTCACTTTAGCCTGCATGTAATCAGTCGATCAATAAATATTAGGAAAATTTGAATACAAGCGCAATTGGTATATTGACCGTAAAATATAAATAGCGCAATTGGTACACTGACCCTAAAATAAAAATGTTGTTTTAGACGCAATTGGTCCATGCCCATAATTTCCAGTGATTGGTGAAAAAAATGGCTTATGTTTTAATGGTCTGAATACACTGAAATTTAAGTTCTAATATAATTATTTTTATTATTATAATTAAACTTATGGAGAATCTTGTATTAAATTTTTAACTCTTAGCTATACTTAGGTATACAAACATTTTTATTAATTATACTTACAAAATAATTTGTAATTATTCATGATTTTGACGAATATTTATCAATATTTGAATTGAAATGCTAATAAAAAAAAAATGTGCCTATGTCTTCTTATAATTTTTAAATCGCTATAAGACTAACTTATGAGGATCTTTGTATTAAATTGTAAAGTATTTTCACTCAGCCAAAAACTTTCATAGATAATTATAAAAAAAAAAAAAAAACAAAAACGCATATTTCAAATGCCTAATAAGAGCGTTAAAATAAATGAAATATTTTAAAAAGAAAATTATGTAAAGAGAATGTCAACCTAAATAACTGGTGAAATTTTCAAGTATCTACGATGTACGTAATTTAATAATAACAAATATTTAAAATTATTTGAGGATAAATCGTTATCGTTACGCAATTTCGTAAAAATTTAAAATTCAAACGCACTTAAAATTTTTTCTATAATGATGCTTCGTTTTCTCTATAATAGCTACTAGCTACTCGAAGGAAAACTTAGTGTTGAATTTTTTAACCTTAGATATAAACACAACAAATTTTATGATTTTTCAACTACAAAATGACTTACAAATTTTCGTGATTTTGACATATTTCGTAAAAAATTGAACCATAAATGTTGGTTTATAAAAAAAAAAAAAAAATTGTGACCGACAATTTTTGATTTTTTTAACTACAATAAGAACAACTCCTAAGGAACCTTGTATTAAACTTTCAAGTTTTTTGGATACCCAAAACTTTTTCAGTTGTCTATAAATAGCTCAAAATATTTTGAAAATTTAATTGTATATAGATAACACTAATACAAACATTTGGTAAAAATTTCAAGTATTTACAGTGATTAGTTTTTGAGTTACAACCATATAAAAATATCGATTTGGTCGAAACTAGTTTCGCTTAAAAATTCCCGTTTTCCGTAATTTTTTTTTTGTTTTTCTCGATTTTTTTGAAAACTGTTGGAAAATGTTTACTTTTGACCTCTATAATACACCAAGGATATTCACTTTGTCATCGGAAACCGCCCCCGAAGTTTAGAATTATTTAAGTTAATATTTATGCTGTATTATACACACACACAAAAAAAACACACATCATTGTAAAATCAATACATTTATCACTTTATTCAGAATCTTAAAATGAAAATGATTAAAAATATTTATAAATAATAACTCGTAGAGTTTATACCTACTAATAGGTTAAATATAAAAAAAATGTACCTAAATATTCCTTTTTTTCCTCAATAAAAAAAACAATTTGGGTGATAGTAATATAGGTAGGTATCATAATATTATATAAAATATACTATTCTGTATTCACCAGCAATAAATTGAAACAGCGTCGGATTACACTACAGGCAAAATAATCAGGTGATTGGAGCGGCAAATTTGGCGCACTTAAAAAATAAAAAATAAAATATATTTATAATATTATGTTAAAATTTGAGACAGCGGCAAATTTCCTGCTTGTAGGCGGCAAATAGCTTAATCCGCCACTGAATTGAAAGAAGTAAAATATATTACCTACCAACAGACTATAAATAAAGACCATATAAATGTATAAAATGGGTAAGAACAGTATAGTCACATAGCCCATAGGTATATTATATTATGTAAGTACATTCTATAACTCTAGGTATACCCAGGGCGGCGTATTTGAGGTTTTTCTGCCTATAGGCACTTTCCAATTCGCCGCCTCCCCCCATCCTTTCTAAAATTATTTATAAAACATATTTAAATGAATAATTAATATTAATTATAATTTATATTATAGTGTGTATAATAATATAGTAAGTATACATGTATAGATCGTAACTGTTTAATTTTGAGCTAACGATAAATTAGTTACATTATTATTTCATCAAATTAAAATTACTTTTTGTAATTTTGTGAAAATAGAAAAAAAATCGTTAAAATGTACCGCCCTCCTGTGTTGCAGCTCTAGGCCCGGGCCTATATAGGGCCTGTGCCTAAATACGCCTCTGGGTATAACTTTTCGCGTATATATGTGTATATGTGCGTACACATCAATAATATATGTATTTATACCTACCTACATGTGGGTTTCGTTGTAAGAAAATTTACTTAGCCTAATCCAACTGAAAGTTTACCAATTATTAGTTGAACCAAATAATAAGAAATAGGTTTAATATTAATTAAGAACACTCTTTTTTTTATTATTATTATAAACACTTAAAATAATATTTTTTATTTTTTGAAAATACAAAATATTATCTACAATTGAACTTATATTCCGTCACTCGTTACACATGACATATAAATAAAATATTTATTGGTGTTTATATTATAATAAAGGCAATACAAATATAACGATAGATGTTAAAATCTTCTAATTTTTTTAAAGTTATATTTTAAAATATCTATAAAAAACCTGTCTATCTAGGTATGCATTTTAAAATTTATATTTATATATTTATAAATATAAATAAATAAATATATATTTATATTTATACTTATAAATGCAATGAAGTGTAAAAATCGAATGTATTTGTGATATTTCTAATTTTTGTAAGGTTAATTTATGAGAAACGTTGTGTTCAATTTTCATGCTTTCTGAATTTCAAACAACTAGCAAGTATTTTATCATACCTAAATTAAAAATAAAATTAAGAAAAGTGAAACATTTCAAACATTATTTATTTGTACCATTATTTAGAAAATGCTAATATAAATATTTAATAGAACATTTTAAGTTTCTGCACAGTATTTCCTAATTACGCTAATTAAACACAGCAAAAGAACATGCAAAATTTATTTTGTCTGTAGACTGTAAACCGGGTTAACATAAATATTCTCGTTTTTCAATAATCTATTTTTTGTTTTTACAAGTATTACATAAATACCTATATTAATTTAAGTAATATTTATTATTTATTAGTAATAGTTATTATCTAGTTAGGTATATAATAAGACGTGTCGTATTGTAGCGATACTCTACTTTTAAAATATTTTTCAAGTATAAAATTCTAAATGAAAATTTAAAAATAAATTAATAAATAAATTAATTTTTTGATTCTAATAATTGTTGATCAATTAATGGGTTTGTTTATTTTTATCTTGGTAATGATCTATAAATTGTTTGTTTTTTTTTATTTATATATTTTAGTTACTCTAGGTTACAAAATATATTAAATAATAGAAATATAAGAATTATACCTAATATACTAAATTGTACCGACAACATTTTGTATTCTAAATCAGTAATTTCATTTCAAATTTTAATTAGTTTAAGTTTGTCTACTTAGGAAATATTGGAACCATAATGACTTTAATTCAATGTAAAGAGCATCAGCTTTGGTCAGCAAACCCGATTGAAGCTATGAAAGCATTTTACGATTGTCAAACCCATCAAGTAACATTTTTACTGAATAATTTCACACATAATATAAAATGTGTTTTTTTCATTTATGACAAATATCATAATTCTTACCATTTTTCTACTCAACTTTACTAGTATATTTTCGTGTTCGACACAATATAAAATAAATTGTTTAGTTTATCGCACTTTCAAAGAAATTAAATTTTTTTTTTTATCATAATATTATCTCATAATTAATTGTTATATACCTATATAGGTATGTTCTGAAAGAAATGTCTTTGAAAATGATTTTATAGATGATCGACATTGGGCAACTAATCTCAATGACATAAGAGAAGCATTTTATGAGTATTCTGGACAGGTAAACAGCGACTTTTTATCATTATTATTACAGTTTTAGATATTTGAAAATGTATTTTTCAATGCTTAAATTATTAAATTTTTTTACTATAATGTAGTAAATTAATGCTCGTAGCGACTGTTGATAATCCTTACGCAGTAAAATTGAGATGTATTATATTTAGGTGAAAAATTCGAAAAGTGTATTCTTACCATTCAAAAAATATATGCAAAAGTCATTAGATAGAGATTTAGAAAAAATTATCGAAAGATTAAAAGAATATGTGAAAAATTTTACTAGCGATACACAATTGGATCAAGTAAGATTAAATAAAGTTATTTATACTTAAGAAAGTGTAATTTAATATTAACAATTTTTTTATAGTATAATACTATTTTAGAACTTATCAAAATGTCAATTTATTTTTTTGGATACCTATTTTTATTGTTTTAAAAATAATGATGAAAAAATTCGTTTTTGCAAATCATTAGTTTTTAAGTTGTACATGAAAATTTGTACAAATACAGATTTTTTTCCTGTTACTTAAGCCCATTGTTAATTACAATTTTTTTTTGCTACAAATGTTTTTAATTTAAACTATTACGTATTTAATGAATAATTGCTTTTTAAAAACAAGGCTATTTAAAATATAAAATAGGACTTTTCACATTAGCAATCCATATGATACAAATCATAGGAGAATTTAAATTATAATATTAGTTCAACCCAACCTAACCTAATGGGATTATGAAAAAGGTATGATATAACGTGTGTGTAAAACTGCTACAAGTTGGTGAGTACGCGGTACTTAATTACTGTTACTATAGGAGGATAAAAAACAATCGACTTAATTGGAGAGAACATTTGAAATAAAGTATTGTTTAGAATAGGACGTAAATATATTCATGAACGAGATATTAATGAGTGATAATATTTTTAGGATATAATAGATTGAAAAAACTTCTATTTAAAACGTTTTATCACGTATCTATTCATGTTTTTAGCAGCAGCATTTTAAGGATTCTATACATCCTTATCATATTCTAATATAGGCGCAAACAAGGACGCAATAGACAGTGGCGTAGGTAGCCAGCAGGTAGGCCTGGTAGGCCCGGGCCTACCCACTTTTCTCCAAAAATACTTATATCATGTTTTTTATTTAATAAAAATATTAATTAATAATCCTAGCTTATTCCAGCAAAATATCGGGCCTACCCAAGAAAAATTGTCTAGCTACGCCACTGGCAATAGACTTAATGAAACTTTAAAAAATAACCAAATCTATCCTAACCTATATAAAAAGAAGTCAAATTTCTATAGTTTGCATTATATTTCAAGTTTAAAATTGTACATACCTATAAGTTTAGTTTTAGGGATAAAAAAGGTAAAAATACCTAGTCTATATTACCTACCTGTATAACTTAAAACCTAATAATTATAAACAATTATTGATTTTTTTATATATTCAAATTATGCCTAATATTTATTATTTCAGGTTTTAGTTAGGATATGATAAAAAAAAATATAATCATTTTATTTAAATTTTTTATAAATCACAACAAATTCTCATATTCTCATATCTTTTATAATTATATTCTCTATTATTTTTCAGCTATTGGACTCAATTTCGAATGGATCATGTTACAGTAATAACATGGAACCATTCATCGAATGTGTGAGTTAATTCTTGTATACTAATATTTGTTAAATATACATTTAATTATTATTTATTATATACTTAATCTGTAATCACGCTTACACTATTGGGATAAGATATGGTCAGATAATATTTCAATTTTTTTATCTTACATTGCAATGAATACATTAATGAATACATTACAATGAAGCAATTTTTTGTTTTTTTCAATTCTAATTAATATTTTGAGTCCCCCGGAAAATATAAATTGTAATGTTATATGTATAATTAATACGTTGAATAAATTTTCTTCTGTTAGGAAATAGGTAACTTTTTTTAATATTTAACTGTTTTATTATGATATTATTAGGACAACACAATTGAAGAATTTAATGAATCATTATTAAACAACCACTACAACATTATAAACAGATTAGTAAACTGTCTTAAAATGTACATGGATGAAGATGAAATTTTCAAGGTGAAGTAAAGTTAGGTTAGGTCAATATAATTTTGTTTTTTAAAAATGGATATTATTTTAGCAATAAATAATTTTAGGTTAATCTGCTTAATTGGAGATTCAGTAGTTACACTATACTTAGGTATAATGTAAATTATAAATCATCAAAAAAATAATCCATATAAAAATCTAATCTACCCTGTTTACATGGACATTTGGTCAGTCATTAGTTATGATGTTTTAATTTTGGTATTCAAAATATTAAAACAATTTTTTTACAATAATTGTGATTCTATCAGTAACATACATCATTGTTATGTTTGTATTCAAACTAAAATTTAGTTTAAAAGTACACGTCAAAAGGGTCCTATAACTGAATAGCTTCCCTTCACAAGTGTTCAAAGTCACTAAATATTGTTAACCTATTTGCTTATTGTAATTTTTATGTATAAATTGTAAATATTATTTTATGAAATAAAAAAAAAAAAGTTTAAAAGTGGATACAATTAATTTCAAATTTCTTAGTGAGGGAAAAGGAATAATATACGAGTATAATAATTAGTATAACATATAAATCCTATAATATAATAAACTATTTATTTTCTATATATTAGTAATACATATTATTATTAATTTCTATATTTATTTTTTGAGTACATAGTTACCTAACCGTTAGAGCTTATAACACCACAAGATCATAGGCGCAATTTGGTTTAAATTTATGGGGGTGCTAGATTTAAGTTGATCAGTGACTCGTGAGTAACTTTGCCCACTCTCACATAACAATTCGATGTTGTTATTAAAAATTTGGAGGTGCTAATATGAAATTTGGGGGTGTTAAGCACCCCCAAGTACCCCTAAATTGTGCCTATGCACAAGATACCTAAGTAATGTTATTATAAAATCAGATAATGAACATTGAGTTTTCTATTTATTTACCATTTTCAAGCATTTTTACATGATCAGGATTTGTCAAGAGTATATCTATAAATACTAAAATACCTATGTATAGTTATATGTTAATTTTGAATCGTGTAGATCCTAAACACATTTAGTGTTTGTCTAAATTTTAAAAGTTAAGTTACCACACCCCAAACAAATTTGAAATATGTCGTTGCTGTAATGCTGTGCATTGTCGATTTTAACATAGGTACTATTGAATTTATTTTAAGATGACGCACATACCTACCTAATTACAATGTTATTAAATAATTATTAATAAATATCAACTTTTAAACAGATTTATAGTTTTTTGAGTTTTGCTTTAGTTGTTGGATGTCAATTCGCCAGATCTGAAACAAAATATTAGCTTAACAACAAAGTATTTAGAATATATTTACTCGTCTATAAAAAAAATGTTTGGATTTATTTCGTTCGGTTCCTGTCGAAAAACAGTTCAAGATAAACCAATTGATTCTTGTGCTTGCGTAAGTCAAATTAGTTAGGTATACATTTAAAATTATTATTTATTAGTTATAACTTACTACATATTCTTTAAGTGGATAGTCATTGAACTTTGAACTTAAAATAGGTATCACACTATCACTGAGAATGTTAGAATTTAAATCAGTTAAATCATAATAATTGCAATAAAAGCAATAAAAGGTAGGTAAATAATAATATTATTTTAACGTGAAAAAGTACTCGTAAAACGATTTACAATAATAAATAATAACAAAAAATGAAGTTATTAATATAAATAATCTATTCTATCGTCTTATAAATTTTATTATATTCTATAGGTACGTTTAATATATATTTAATATTTATCCGATGAGTCTTATACTTTTATGCTTTAAAATATAAATATGTTAAACAATAATATATTAATATAAATATTTAAAAATTGTATTTTAGTCACAAACTGATTCTAATTCAAAAGGAAATTTTCCGGTAAATGAATGCGAAAATCAACCAATTTGCAAGGTAAAAAAAATTTGTATTAACAATACAAAATAAGCCACATTCCTATGACTGGTGTACTTAGCCAATATTTGGTGCTGGTGGTTATAATGGTTATACCATTGGATCGTACAATTATTTATTATTTTTATGCCAACTGCTTGAACATCATAATCGTGCCCTAGCCCCTAGTTAAATGTAAAATTATTATCGTATTTGGTAAATACACCAGTTGTGCGAATGTGGCTTTATATAAATTAAATCCCAATATATATATATATTGTACCTCATTGATTGCTGTAAAACAGCATGTACCCTATTATTTTTTTATTTAATCAGAAAAAATATTTAAATAATAAGATATTAAATAAAACATTAGGTTACTTTATCTATCTCCTGTAAGCTAATGCTTGTGTTGGAAATAGAGAGTTATAAAGCGGTAAAATTAATTACATATTATCATATAAATATAAATATAACATTAAAATAGAACAAATAAATCAGAAACAAACAAGAATTAAATTAAGTATCTTACAAAGTTAGTTATAATTAGTTGAAATAATTAACTATAATAAATAATAATAAAAAAGACATTGTTTACTGTTTATCTACTAATTTTATCGTCTTACAAATTAAACGTGATGAATTTATAATTTTAAGGCTTTAATTTATTAACAAAGTTTGATATGTAAGTACCTATAATTTATAAAGTATTAACAAAAATAGGAAGTTTTAAATATTCCAAAATTGTATTTTAGTCACAAACTGATGATAATTCTGAAGATGTTCCGACGATAAATAAATGCGAAAACCGAACAATTGACCAGGTAAGAAATCGAGTGTTTATTATAAATTTATTATTTATTATTTATCTTAATATATAAAAATCTTGTGTCACAGTGTTTGTCCGGGATGAACTCCGAAACTACTGGACCGATATTGATGAAATTTTTTACACTAAGTGTCATTTGGTAAAACTTAAAAGATAGGCTAAGTTAAAAAGTGATAGGTCCAACCCCGGGAGATGCTTAAACAGACATTTTGAGATTTACGATGGAAATTGTTGTTTATAGATTATGGTCGCTATCAGTGCCGCATTTAGACATCATGGTGTAGGTGTGCAAACCTTAATTTAGGGCTTAAATATAATTTTAACATTTTTAACACATCGATATATTATATTGGTTTGGGGCCGATGCTCAATGCATACCTTGCACACCCGGTAGTTGCAGCACTGGTTGCTATTACATTCAATTAGAGAGCCTATATATAGGCTCTCTAGTTTCAATAATAATAGGTAATCTATCTGTCTGTTTTTTGTTTGCCATAGCAACCATCTACATATAAACAAAAATTTCTATTGTAAATCTCAAAATGTCTGTTTGAGACACACATATATACTTTAACTTAACCTATCTTCTGCCCATAGGTTTTAATTATATAGATATAATTATCTCTGTACCAAATTTCGTCACAATCGGTCCAGCCGTTTAGGAATGCATAAAGGACAAACTAACAGACAGACAGAAATGCAACGAATTTAATACACAATTAGAGACATATAAGAGGACTTTTATCGGGCTACAAAGTGCACGGGTTCAGCTAGTTTATTATAAATTTATTTTTTTATATAAATTGTTTTGTATCTCAAGAATTTTCTCAAAGCAGCATACCTATTTTACGTATGTATATAAATAAAGCATTTATTCAAAGCGCATACTTGTTAATATTTAAAATATCTTACAATAATAAATAAGATATTATATGATTTCTATGATTCTAAACTCATACCCTGATAAATTTTATTTATACTTAGTATTAAGTATAAATAAAATTATTAGTATTATGTACTGTGTAGTACTTTATGAATCTAAACATTTTATATTTGAAAATATTTATAAAGCTTATAGATAAATAATATCTATATAGTTTATATTAAATTAATTGTAAGTTTTCAACATTTCTAAAATTTATTTTAGGTACAAACTGATGTTAAAAATTCAAGAGACAATTTAACGGTAAATAAACCCAAAATTCAACCAACATGTGAGGTAAGAAAATTATGTGATTATTATAAATTTAAATTAAATTTTGATATTTGTATATCTCAATAAGAATTTTCAGATTCAAAACGATGACGTGAATTGCTATGGAGAAACGATCAAATTTAAAAATGAATTAGATAAAATGGTAATAATTAATGATCAGTTACTTAACTAGATAGGTAATCTCTCTCTCTTTTGTATTCAATCCTGAGATTGGTTTGTAGCAATTCTCCATTCTTTCCTGTTACTTGCTTTTCTCTTTGTCTCTTCATAAGATTTACACTTTTAGTCCTTCATTATTTGTTGTATATACTCCATTCGTGGTCTTCTCCTAGAATTTTTACCTTCTACGCACTCTTCTATAATTGATCCCAGCAACCCACCACGCCTCATTACATGTCCAATCTATTAATTTCTTCTTTTCTTGATAACATTCCATAAAGTTCTTTTCTCAGCCATTCTTTCAAATACTTCCTCGTTAGTCACCATATCCATCCAACTTGTTTTGAGCATCCTTCTGTAATACCACATCTCAAAAGCTTCTATTTTTTTCTGTTCTGCTTTAGCAATCGTCCACGTTTCGCTACCGTTACAACATTATACTCCATACGTATGATTTCAGAAAATTTGTCCTGGTGTGAATGCTGATATTTCTTGAAGTGAATAGTCTTCTTTTTTTATTAAATGGTATCTTAGCTTGGCATATTCACTTTATTATTTCTCCTTTACTTCTGCAATTTTCACTTATTATGCTTCCTAAGTATGCGAACTCTTCTACTTGCTCTATTTTTTTTTATTATTTTGTAGATGTATTCTTGCCCTAATATTTTTGTTTCTGCTACATATAAGGACTTAAGTCTTTTTCGTATTTATTTTCATGTTAAGTTCATTGAGCAGCGTTTCTTCCATATATCTCAGCATCTTTTGCAATTTTTCTTCATTTTCCGATATTATATTGCTATATCATCCGCGAACCGTAACATATCAATTTTCCTACCATTCATCTTTATACCCAAATTTGTTTTCTCTCTATATTATGTCTATTGGCTCCTGAATGTATGCACTAATATGCTAGGTGATAGAATGCAGCCCTGCCTTACTCCTTTTCGTATGCATGCTTCCTCTTCTATTTCTCTAAATCTTAAAACAGTTATTTCTTTCTGATACAGTTTAAAGAGTAGTCTCTTTTCAGTGTATTCTATACCTGCTCTCTTTAGTATCTTAAACATTACTGACCAGTTGATATTGTCAAATGCTTTTTCTATGTCAACAAAAGCTATATATGTAGGTTTATCTTTCTAATTCGTTTCTCAATTATTATCCTTAGTGCTAGTATTGCCTCTCTTGTACTTATGTTCTTTCTATACCCAAACTGATCTATTGGCATTATGACTTTGATCTTATTTTCCATTCTTCTTGACATAATTATGGTCAGTATTTTTGACTCATGTATCAGCAAGCTAATTGTACGGTACTGATCACATTTGTTTGCGGTTACTGTTTTTGGAATAGGAATAATCTTAAACTTTGTATAATGTATAGGAAGTTCTCCTGTGGTATATATTTCCTTAATGAGTTGATAGAGCTCACTGCGCATTTTTCTCCAGTTTCTTTCCATAGTTCTGCTTGGATTTCGTCAATTCTTTCAGCTCTCTTCCTTTTTAAATCTCTAAGCGCTTTATCAAATTCCTCTCTCAGAACTTAAATTTAAACTCTTATCCATTACTTCTTGCTGTTCTATTTCTTATCCAGTGAGTTCTAGTTCCTCATATAGCTTTTCTAGATACTCCTTCCATATGTTTCCTCTATCTTAGTCCTCATAAACAATTGTTCCGTTGCTATCCTTTATTGCACCCCTTTTTGGTTTATGATCGTTAAAAAGAATTTTCTACTGATTTATACGCTGCATCCCTGCTACCAGTTCTCATTTTCATCTCTATATCTTTGCATATTTCCTTCAAGTATTTTTCTTTTGACTTTCGTATTATTCAATTTCTTTGTTCTCTGTATTTCAACTTATGTTCAAAAGTAGTTTCATTCTTAAGCTTCCTTCTTTCTTCGATCATACTTACTATCTCTACTGTTATCCATTCTTTCCTAGGTGCTGTAGCTTTATTTTCTTTCAAAGTCTTTGATGCTCATTTGTCACTGTGCTTTTTAGAGAAGCCCACAAGTTGCTTATGTCGGTTCTCTCATTTATATTTATATTATTTGTAAGTTCTTTAAACCTATAATTTGCCTTTTCTTCTTTTAGTTTGTTTTAACCATCGATCATTGTTTCTATTTGGTACTGTTTTTTTAAACTTTATGCTACTTTTCATCATTTATAGATTATGGTCATTATCTATGTCTACTCCTGGATAGCTTTTGCAGTCTTTTACTTATTTCCTAAATATTTTCTTGACCATAATGTAATCTATTTGATACCTTCCTATGTCTCCTGCCATTTTCCATGTATACCTTCTTCTCGGATGGTGATTGAAATAGGTATTTGTTGTTAATAACTCATGTTTTAACAGAATTCTATTAATCTGCCTCCTCTTTCATTTATTTCGGTTTCCTAATCCATAATTTCCTATTATATGCCTTAGACTTTCCTTTCCCACTACAGCGTTCCAATCACCCATAATGATAAGATTTTCATCTCCTTTAACTTTTACAATGACTTTTTCTATTCCTTTATAAACTTCTTCTATCTGCCTTTCACTGCTATTAGAAGTAGGCATGTAGACTTAGACAATGAATGTATCCTTGGTTCCGTTTCAATTTTAACTAATATTATTCTTTAATTATACTGCACAAAACCTTTGACTTTCTTTCCTATTGCCTTTCTCATTGATATGCCTACTCCTCCAATTCCTGGTTTATTATCCACTATTCCTGTATGTACCAATCTATATTTCCCACTCTATATAACTTCTGCTTTTGGCCATCTCATTTCTGACAGCCAAGAATATCAATCTTCATTCTTGCCATTTCCATCTTCAAGATTTCAAGCTTTCCGCATTGCAACATAGTTCTAACGTTCCAAGTAGCTATTTTTCTCCAATTCTTAACGTTACTCTCTTCCCTAGTAGTCCCCACCCGAAGATCCGAACGGGGGACTATTTTACCTCCGGAATATTTTACTTGCGAAGATGTCATGTTATTGCTATCTCTTGGGATGGTTTATATGGCGTTTTTCCCCTTGCTTCCGTATCGCAGTGCAGTCACCAGTCACACAGTTATCCCGCATCTGCTAGCTGCTGTTTGGTGTGTAGCTGTCTCTACCATTATAGGTTACCTGCACCTACACCCAATAGAGAGTTATAAAGCGGTAAAATTAATTACATATTATCATATAAATATAAATATATCATTAAAATAGAACAAGTAAATCAGAAACAAACAAGAATTATATAAGTAGCTAATAGGTATAACCTATTAATAATATACATAAACAAATAACCTAATTAATAGGTATATGTTAATAATTAGTTGAAATAATTAACTATAATAAATAATAATAATAAAGATATTGTTTACTGTTTATCTACTAATTTTATCGTTTTATAAATTAAACCTGATGAATTTATAATTTTAAGGCTTTAATTTATTAACAAAGTTTGATATGTAGGTACCTATAATTTATAAAGTATTAACAAAAAAAAGAAAGTTTTAAATATTCCAAAATTGTATTTTAGTCACAAACTGATGATAATTCTGAAGATGTTCCGACGATAAATAAATGCGAAAACCGACTAATTGACAAGGTAAGAAAATCGAGTGTTGAATATAAATATATTATTTATTATTTATTTATTATAAATTTTTTTGTATCTCAAGAATTTTCCTAAAACAGCATACCTATTTTACGTATGTATATAAATAAAGCATTTATTCAAAGTGCATACTTGTTAATATTTAAAATATCTTACAATAATAAATAAGATATTTATATGATTCCTATGATTCTATACTTAAATCCTGATAAATTATATTTATATATTAAACTATGTACTGTGTATTACAGTGGCGCAACCGGGAATTTTTCACGGGAAGGGTCCAACAAAATAAACCTTCTTAATTTTTATAAACAATATATGTTTATATTATTAACAATATATTTTTTATTAGTATCATTATTTTAAATATTAAATAAGTGCTAATATAGACAGTTCTCAAAGGAAAATCAAAGTAGCGTTTTATTTATTAATTTATAATATAATAATTAATAATACGAGGCAGAGGGAGAGTCCGGACCCGGAGTCCACGCCCCTGGTTGCGTCATTGGTGTAGTACTTTATGAATCTAAACATTTTATATTTTAAAATATTTATAAAGTTTATAGATAAATAATATCTATATAATTTATATTAAATTAATTGTAAGTTTTCAACATTTCTAAAATTTATTTTAGGTACAAACTGATGTTAACAATTCAGGAGACAATTTAACGGTAAATAAACCCAAAATTCAACCAACATGTGAGGTAAGGAAATTATGGGATTATTATAAATTTGAATTAAATTTTGATATTTGTATATCTTAATAAAAATTCTCAGACTCAAAACGATGACGAGAATTGCTATGAAGAAATGATCAAATTAAAAAATGAATTAGCTAAAATGGTAGTAATTAATGATCAGTTGCTACGTGAAAAAAAAATGAAAGAAATTGCTGGATGTCAACTTTTATTAGGAATACACAAAGCTAGACTTAATATTAAAAGAGAAAATGCACTATGTTATTACCTATAAGTTGTATGGGCTATAAACATTTTTTAATTAATTTTTTAAATGTCACAGCATTTTACACCTCAATAATCTAAAGTGTTAATATTGTTGCTTTAGTTTGTTGGTAAAGATTGAATAAAATAATAAATTATCTATTCTTATGTTTATCGTTATGATTAATACGGACGTTTACGTAATTATTATTCTTTACCGATGCGTGAATACCGGCAATCGTGTAGGTACTATATTTTATCTAGTGGATTAACCAATATTCATTTTTTGTGCGTCCTAACAACAGGGGCGTATTTAACTCTTTTTCCAGGGGGGGAGCGAAATTTGAACTCAAATCATAGATACTTATAAAAGTATATGTCTATAAACGACAGTGTAAAGACTAAAGATCTATAAATAAATTGGCAGTTCAAAATTGTTCGACCTTTTCGTTTGCTTAAACATTTAATAATTGATAGAAATTGGTAGAAACCCACTTTCATAATCCATAACATTAATTATTGTAAACAAATCAACAATAATATAACAAATAAAATAACTTGACATACATATAAATATAAAAGATATAATTATCACATAATATAATAATAGTTTAAAATAAAGTTATCTGTTAATATAATAATAATTTTAAGGAAAATTTATAAGAATACAAATTATTACAATATTTAAATAATAAAATCCAAATTTCTGTCTGTCTTTGAATATCTGAATATCTCTCTATTACTTTTAATTTTTAAAATGTCGATAGATATATTTGAATATGTCTATAAATATTCAATAAAGCCAAACCTGTAAGTCTTTTCTGAGAAATTTGACTTCTCGGCCATGTTTTTAACGTAATGTAACATTAAGCATTTTTTCAGAAAGTAATAAGCAAACAGCCATAGGATACATGTTTAGAGCAAAGCAAAAAAGGTGGACAAATTCAAAAAAAAAATCAAATAATTAAATAAATTAATCAATTAAATATCTAAATCAGACTATCTAAGTAAAGTAATAGCCAATAATATTTTTACTGAATAGTGAAAATTAAAATTAATATGATAGTAATTTTAACTAGTTAAAGTTATGTTATAAATAATATCTAGTTGTAAAAAAAAACTTTAACTAATTTTGCTAATTTTATCCTTGTCCATCCACAATTGTAACAACAAAATGTTTTATTTAATTGTAATAATTTCTTAACATCAACGTCACAGTCGCACAGTCTTTCACAGAGTCTACTATCTTACTATCTTTGTCCGTTATCAATGTTTTATTAATTGACAACAGGTTTTTGACAACTATTACCTATCAATTTCCATTTTCAGCTCAAGAAAAAATTATATTAATTATGCACTGTATTTTTAATTTTTGATTCATTGATTAAGATATAATTATTAATTATAATAAAATAAGAAAGCACCTATACATGAATCACATTCAACAATGTCCAGGGGGGGCGATCGCCCCTATCGCCCTCCAAAAAAACACCCCCGCCTAACAAATGGGATCTTATTATAAAACAATTAACGTATTTTACTGTCATTTTGGTTGAATACTCATAAGTAATATTGCATTTTAAGGTTATTAATTACGAAAAATAGTCAAGTTGGCCTTGGTTTTTGGTTGTGGTACGGGATTTTATGTACCTATTCTATCCGTGTTGCTGCTGTGTTGATATTTACCATTCTAAAATATTTGTCTATTATATCTGTAATAATATTATCGTTACCAGACTACAATGCGAACTGTTACTAATAGCTGTGATGATTTTCAAGATATTCAATGGCATGCGCTACAATCATAGGACCTATGGTTTCAATTCACTATTAAATATAAAAATATTTATTCTTCGATGTTTCGAAAAATATATATAATGAGATATCTATAAAAAAAACTAAGAAGTACTCAAATAATTACACAATAGTTTGTATAATAGACAATACATTAGAAATATAAAAACATGATAAACAGAAAACCAAATAAACAAGTATGAATTTATAAAAAAAAAAGCTATTATACTAATTATACTATTTAACAAAAATAATAATGTACGACCCATTATATTATTATGACAAACATTTACATGAATATAACAATATTTTTAACATACTTGTCACCTGTAGGTCTTTGTAATAATATTACATACAGCCCTTAGACTACTTATCTAAAAATGGAAAGGAAAATGAAGTTTATTATTTATTAATATTATTTTATATTATGCTATTTTTTTGTTTTATTGTGGACTTAATAATTATTGTAACTAAATTGTATAGGTAATTGTAATAATATTGAGCTTTATTAATTATATATGGTCCAAAGCTGGACACTAACTAGTTAGTTTTAATTCATATTAACTTTGTAACTTAACTAGTTGAATTTAATGTGTAAAATAGTCTAAGAAAAAAAAGTAACTAGTTATTATCATAATTTTATTTTATTAAGTACTTACCTATTATTATTAATATTTTAAGTTGTCATACTGTTCTGTATTTTTTTTATTTTGTTTGACCTTTCATGTTCTAATAAACGACAAGTGATATACCAATTAATTTTCAAGAAATTGAAATTATTACTTACTTAATTATAATATTTTAGCCAAATTACTACCTAAGTTTTTAATTCAATTTTTCAGTTATAATCAATAATTGAAGTTAGATACCTAACATATTATTTACATTTTAACAAAAAAGTTTATAAAAAAAACTAACTTCTAACTTCTACTCTAACTTTAGTTACTATTTTCACCAAACTAACTTCTAACTAAGTTAGAAATTTTGACAGTTTCAGAAACTAACTTATATTCTAACTTAGTAAGTTTTTTATTAAAGTAACTTAACTTCAACTAGTTGAAAAAAATGACTAACTTGCCCAGCTTTATATATCATATTTGAATAGTTTATAATAACATAAATAAAAAGTACGAGGTGTGTCAGAGCTTTTGGTTTACTGCATTGTTGTAGACAGACATCGGTTATTAAGCAGTAATTTGTAGTATTTTACAATAATAATATGATAATTAACCCGCTGCTCGCTTTACTAGTATAGCCTTATATCGCTTGGGAGTTGGGTTATACAGTTTGTCCCATAACTCATAAGTCCCGTATCACCCTTATCACCCTTTCTCCACGGGAAATTCAATATATTTAAACACGGTTTTTTTATGCATTTAAGAATTTTCAATTTTTAACATAGCCATTTTTTGAACAGGTACCTTATTCCATTTTTTTCTCATACGCTGATGTGTGTTGTATGACCGAATACTGTTATAAACCTATATTGTTAATTTATACATTTTCAAGGTCATATATGAGGGAGGCTTGGGGCTTCAACCGCCTCTTCTGCCCAAACCCCAACCCCCAACCACAAAACGGCCTAGTTATACCTAGTTTTAAACGGTCATCACTCTAGCAGTCTAAATTATCCGATAATCAAAATTATACCTAGGTACCTACCAATTATTTACCCGTGTATATTTGCAGTTTCATTAATTATTGTTTATTAGTAACCATTTTGTCATACCTACCTCGAGTTACTTCTATCAATGTTATTACTAATTATTATATTATTAAACACATATAGTGGAGGCCACCGTGTTTGTCGTTTATTATGTTCACATGATAAAACTAAATATAAGAACGTGAGTGGTGCGTCGTTAGTTGTAGATACTAAAATTATATTTTCTAAATATTTTTAAATTTAATGGCAATGAACTAAATTCTAATCATGATATATTATAAGTCAACTGCGCAGACTAACAATATCGTACCTACTTGGACTAGTCAGACCATATTATATCGACAACAATTTTTTTATATGGATATAAGTACCTTCAAAAATTTAATAATATACAAACATGACTAGCATAGACGTACAGTGTTTAGTGTTTAAACACTACAATAATTGAATAATATGTATCCCTTTATATTATATAAAGGTAAGTCCGAATATCGTATTGGGATGTCTATTGGCTATTGATTATTTTGAAACTAATTTAAACAAATATATATTATTAGAACATATTTTAACTTATTTTCGATTCATTATCTTCATTTTAGATTTTGGGACCAAATTCTTGAAATCGTGACAAATTTTGTTGCATGCGATAAAAATTTTATCGTATGAAAATAAATATTTGGTATTCTTGAAAAAAGGTATGACTGTAGTCGAACGAAAAACATTCGACTATTTGTCGTAAAAATTGGTGACAAGATTATATCGCATGATAATTTATAAAAATATGTTATTATACCAATAATCATTTGATAATTTTAATTTGATAACAACTTAAATTTATATAATACTAGCTGACCCGGCAAACGTTGTTTTGCCATATAAATTATTTCTAGGTAATTTGTAGTGTAGAAAAAAATAACCAAGTTATTGTAAGTGTATACAGGTAGATCAATTACCTGGCGTTGCCCGGAAACAAATGAAATAAAGCCATGTATTACTATTTACCTTCTTAAATACATAATTATCGATAAGACATAAGGTTATGATACTAAACTTAAAAAAAAATACGTTTTTTGAAAAGTAATTTTTATTATTTTTGAAAAATACTATCGTTATAAATAACTACCGATAAACCAATATTTCTTTATAAACTATATTATTAGTTTTTTCACCAGGGGCATAAATGTATAAGTTTTTTTCTGAGCTTACACGGGAGCAGGCAACATAAAATTGTCCGTGAGTGAAGCATGGGTCGCTGATGTCAATTCCTGCAACTTTCATTGTCTGTCCTTGTGTCTTATTAATTGACATAGCAAAACAAAGTTTAACGGGAAATTGGACACGTTTAAATTCGAAGGGGTACTCGTTTGTTATCATTGGTATTCTCGGGATATATACCATTTGACCACTCGCTGAGCCGGTAAGAATTTCAGCTTCAATAAGGTTTTTTTTTCAAAGATAATATTTTTAATCTGGTTCCATTGCACAATTTGAGAGCATTTAAATTCCGCATTAAAATAATAGGCGCACCGATTTTTAAATCAAGTTTGTGTGGGGGAGACCTGATGGATTTAATGAGTTAAGAAATTCAGTTGGGATATCTATAGCTTCATCTTGATTATTAAGTAATTAATAATTGCTTAATTTATAATTACTTTATTTATTTTTATGGAAATATAGTTTTTTTATCAGCTTCGAACATGGAAAGAACTTTTTCGTTTATGATGTTGACGATGTCGTTTTTAGGGGCCAAAATTGCACGTTCACGGAGCCATTCATTGGATTTATTGGAAAGATGAGAAATTTCAGGATAAACTTTATTGATTAAGTTATTTTGATCAAGAACCGAAATTGAAAATGTAGAATTTATGTGTATTATGCTATCCTTATCATTCTGAAAAGTTCCGTCACCAATTTTCAAAAGATGTTGTGAGAATAGCTCGGCATTATTAACACCACCAAGGTGTACACGCATATTGGTTGTTAATCTCAAAGATGTTATGTAAGACCAAAGATAAGATGACTTTAGACAGGCGTTGATTTCATCACTTTTAGTGCCTTTAGGCACAACTGGCAGTATTTGTCTAAAGTCGCCAGCAAAAAGAATAACAACTCCGCCCATTGGGCGATCATTATTTTTAAAATCTCTCAGCGTTCTATCAAGTGCCACCTTCATTCGCCATTGTTGATTCATCCCAAACAATAAAACGTGTCTCCCTTAATAATTTACCCAAAGAGCTTTGTTTCTTCACACTACAAACTGGGCGTTCGTTAGTCTGAAGATCCAAAGGTAATTTGAAAGCGGAATGAAGGAATTGTGTTTTTTTTTGTATTAACATAGATTATATTATTTTATATATTTAATCTATGGTATTGATTTAAGTTATAATATAATAATTAAATAATTATAATTATAGTTTTCCATTAGAAAAATTTCTTGCAACGAATAACGATATGCACTATCACGTCGCGCAACGGTGATATGGAAGGGGAAGTTTGGGCGGCCACGTTTAGCCGCCGTCCATTGCCGTACCGTGAACCTCACCCACCCAGTCTACGTAACTGGTCATTATTTATGATAATTGATAACTCCTTTGTTTTAAAAGTTAGAGAATCGATCAAAAGCCATAAACCTTCTCTGCAACGAGCTCTTCAATTAAAAAAAAAAAATAACGATCGGTTCAGTAGTTTCCGAGAACATATCACTCAAAGGTTTTCATTTTCACATTTATATATTAGATTGTATTGTTGATTGTTTTGTTAATAGGTACTTGTTTTTTTCCTATTTTCTCGTAGGTATAATATAATAATTATTAATAATATAAAAATAGCCAATTTTGATGAAATTGCCGTTTGCAAGTAATAACGCCGGGGGACATCAAAATAAAATCAATATGCTCATCATGAAAGACAGACACGAACTAAGGAAATAATTACGGATCCATTTAAATTAACTGATCGGTTATTCATAAAAAACTTTAGACTTACTAAAGACGTTTTAAAAGATTTAATTATCCTATTAGGTCCTCATTTATCAAATTATTTCCGTTCGTCTGTGATTGATTTGAATACTAAAGTAAGACATAGTCATTGATAGGGAATGAATTTAAATGCAAATTGCATTTTTGCCGAATGTCCGAAAACATTCCAAGCACATAGTTCATTTCATACCTCAAGAAATTAAAAAATATAACTTTTATTTTGCCTTTTTGCATTTTTTGATATTTTTATGTTTATAAGTTATTTTATACATAGGAATGAATAAAATTCGATAAAAAAAAAAAATAGTTAAAATTAATTCTAAAAGAACAAAAATAAATATTTATAATGTTTTTACCAATTAGATAAATATGACGCCAGACGAAATTATTGTTAACCACTTGTAGATACGAAAGTAACAAAACTTGTATATTCATTTTTTGGAAATAAATTTTCACGGTAAAAAGAAAATAGGAAAACTAGAAGATCATAAAAATGATACGAATATTTAATAGCTAAGAATAGGAATTTATATAAATATAATTAAACAAATCCGCAATGGGTAACACTTAATTTTTACAATATTACAATTTACAAGGTCACCACTTAAGTTTAACTTTGAAAATAGTAAAAAATGTGAACAATATTTTTTAATTATAACTATTTATTTATTATTATTATTTTAGATTATTCAATTTTGGAAATCTTACAGAAAAAAAAAATTCGTAAAACATATTATTAAACATATTATATAATTGATATAATAAATATAAAATTAAACACGACGTTGCCGCCCGATTTGAGCACATCATAAGCTTTTATAGCCGCCGCGCCGTCGTGACGATATTAATCGTATATTAAAATATTATTAAACCCACAGTTTATACCGGAAACCGACATTTTTATGTGCGATACACGATGGCGCACAAGCTGCGGCGTTGCATAGGCATACATGATACATATTATATACCCGTATAATAAAATCGCGAGTACGTAACGATTTTATAAAAAACCGAAAATAATTTTAATAATAATTAAAAATATATTTAATTGTTAATTTGTTAATGTATAATATACCATTATACTAAAATACGTTCCTATTTATTTTGTAAATGTACTTGTACTATACATTGTTCATTTCTGCAAATACTATAAATGATCATTTATAGTATTTGATTGTTGTATGGAGTGCGATCGCACATGTGCACGAGCCGCCACTGGCTCTGTTTATTACTTATTTGATACAGAATACGATCAGGTTCGGATATTCAGAACAAAACATATTGTCATTCAAATAAATGATAAACGAACAACGACTTGCGAGTAGCGAGTCGCGCCACTGTCGCTAAAATGACTGGCGACTGAAGCGATCACAACGTTACACGCCATTACTAATAACGCGTCGACAGCAGCTGCGCTCTACAGCGTTACACGACATATTATCGTGCCGTTAAAAAATCGCCGTTAAATCCTTATCGATTTACAGAATTCTACTACAGATTGTACAGTGAGCAATCTTTAGTGTTTATAATCAATGCTATTAGGTAGGTATTTCGATATTTTCAATCGATAATACTTCTTATCAGGCTTCCTTTTCGTCTTTCGATTTTCGAACTTGGCCGTTCCCGACCATGACCGTAAACGACTACAAATTGTTTTCTCATTAATTATTAATTGTCTGTCGTGCAATTTTATTTCTCAGTCAATTGTATTTTATTTCACCCGTACCAAACAGCAGCTGATCGGATTGGCGAATACATTCTCCTCACTTACGTATGTATAGTAAATATTTAGATACCACATAAGTAGGTAGGTAATGTAAAGATATGTAGGTACCTAATAAATCAATTTATACAGGCACTAATAACAATTAATATTTGTTGTAGCATTTTAATGAATTACGCGCAGCATTTGTAATCTGTTTCTGTTTTTTTAGCAGACTGTGTAAAAGTGTATAATATAAAGCCAACCATTGGGTATTCTATTCAGTCTCAAGTATAAAAAAAGGATCACCAATTTTTATCTTTGTTATAAAATTTATAATCTGGTAAGCTCTCTAAAGTATCTAAAGTTACTAATAAGTATATTTCTTAGAAAACTTTATTTTTATAAAGAATATGAAGGTTCCTGTAGTAGGTACTCAAAACAAATACAGTGTATCAGTGACAGAATTATACATATATACCAAACAATAAATTGCCAATAGGACTACCAGGGATGTACACAGGGGTATTTTGGGTGTTCAAACACCCCCCAAATTATTTGGTTTTTGTAATATAAATTTTATACTAACAAATTAAAATAATTAATATAATTTGAATAAAATAAAAATACTTAAACAGGATGTATAAATAAAATAAAATAATATTTATTGTATATTAACGTGATGGGTACAAAAGAATTTAAAAAAAAAATGTTTTACTTTTCAATAACTTATTTTCAAAAACACCCCCCAAATTTTTTTCCTGGTACGTCCCTGAGGACTACTATTATAGTAGTAGACACTACTAATTGCTACTAATCAAATTTGTTAGAAAATGCTCATTCTTCATTTGTTAAGGATGTTGTAATTACAACATTTAGCATTATAAACTAGTAATGTTTTTTATGCCTTATTTAGATTTAAAAAGCTATAAACCTGACCTCTTCTTATGGGCACAATCATACTCTACATTGCTGCTGACAACCGATAGTCTTTAGACCGTTACTTCTACTTTACTTTTATTAAAATACTATTTAACTATATTATAATATGTATACACTGAATTATTGCTATCTAAATTATTTCTGTATTTAATTATTTGTGAGTGCTAGCTTATTGTTCCTATATCATATTTGTTAATCTATGTAAAATTGGCCGTTTTGGTGTTTAATAAACAATAATAATAATAATAATAAACTCATGTCTGCAGGTAACACTGTATTACATTTTGATTTGTTTCTTTGAGTTCCTACTCTCGATAAGCTTAAATATTATTATATACTATTTAAATATTACTTACTGAAATACATATAACATAAAGATTAGTATTATATTGTTATTATTGTTAATGAAATTTATTACGTAATAAAGAAATTATTGATTAAAGTATTTAAAAACTTGATATTACTTAGAGTAGATAGTTGTTTTGAACTAACTTACTCTTCTACTACTATCAGTGCTATTGTTGTTTCTACTCCAGAATCAAGATTCTTCAATTCATTAAATATTACTGGCTTGATGATTTTTTAGTAAAAAGGTTATTTCACAATATAAAGTTTTTAACTTAATTAAATTAATTCAACAGCTTGAATAAGATGTAAATTTGTGGACTAAATATTTTAAAAATAGCATTGTTATAGTAAATATTTTTTGTATAAAGTACACAAACGATAAGCTTTAAAAAATTATCTCAATCAAAATCCAATCACAGTGATAGAAATAAAGGAGTCTCCCTTCTTTTTATAAATTTTTTTAGCGGACCCCTTTTATTTAAAACAGAACACTAGGAATGCAACATTTACTATAATGAAAACCCTCCCACGGTAATGTGACAGTAAATATAAATTTGTGTGGAATGATCGTTCATCTAACATCCGCTAAATCCACCTTCTAGTTTTTTCCAAATCAAGCACTGTTTCTAAGATATTTGGTACTATTTTTTTAATCACCTCACATATGTTATCATAATTTAGTATACACTTTTTTATTGATTTTTATGTAGTTATATTTGGTTGAGTTTTAGTCCTAAAAATGGTCATGTATTTGGTTTTCTGAAATTTAACCTTACATTATGTTTGAAAATCCATTCATTTATTTTATATGTGTCTGAATCAGCTCTTTGAATAACTCTTTCCCAACTACTTTCTAGTATAATTAAAACTGTATTGTTTGTATAATATAATAATTATCCTTGTGTTTATATGTTGCCTAATATAAGTTATATATATAATATACAGAATAGGAGGTAAACCTGTGCCTTGTGAGATACTATTTTAAATTTTTAGTTCATTACTTAGAGTATTTGTGATTTTAATGTATATTCTATGTTGTAAATAATAAATATAATATAAATAGATTAAATGACTTGTGAATTATACCTATTGATTTGAAAATATTTAGTTATTAACTATGAGAGATATTATTGAACGCTTAACTTATATCTTTAAAGATACCTAGTTTTTTTTTCATATTTAAATATATATTACTAGAAATTTATGCTAATGCATCTTCTGTACCAATGTTATCTCTAAAACTATATTGTGATGTGGAAGACCTGTATTTCATTCAGGGTATTTTTTTTTAAAAGATATTGGTCTATAATTTGAAATATCTAATTCTCAACTGGGGTGACATGGATCCAGCTTAAAGGTGCGATGAAAAATCAACGAGAAAAAGAAAAAAATTTTAATTTTTAAATATACAGCTAAGATTGTTTATTATTTTGATGTTAGGGTAACACAGTGTTTGATTCTAGTAATTTTATGCTAAAATGACAAAAATAATTTATAATTTTTTTTTTTGAGATTTGTATCTATAAGTATTTATGGGAATAGATTTTAATGTTATATGCACAAAAAAAAAAAAATCAAAATATATAAAAATCGCTTAACAAAAATAAATAAAAATATATAATTATACCTAGGTTAGTGAAAACTTCTATATTTAATTCTTATCTAATTTTTAAAACAATAGGGAACTACTTATTCTCCGAGATTTAAAAATATTACGTAATTGCAATATTTTTATCAACTTAAAATATACATGAGTTATAACTTATAAATTAAATTATAAAAAATTGGATTATTTCCTGAGGTCTTATATTATAGCAATTTTCTTTTAAAATTCAAGTCACATAATATATCAGCTGAATTTATATCTCTGGATCTGATACATATTGACAAGCTACAATTATGTATCCCTTACCATATGGCATACACTCATATTTGTCACATTCTTCACAAAAAGTGTAGTTATACATTATAAATTTACAAAAATATGTAATAAAAATGATTATTTTATTTTATTACTATTAAGCGGTAAGGACCCTTTAGAACATTTTAACAATAGTATAGTAGTAAATAATAAATTACAATAGAAAACTTACAAATTGATGATAGTAGTGAATAGTGGATACTACAGAAACATTTCCATCAAAAAATAACATGGTGTGGCTTTAGAACAATTATATTATTATTACTATGTATTATTTTAGTGCAATTATTATTGCACTGCTTATTAAAATTGCAATTGAAACTGTATGATTCATTTAAAATTATAAAATTTTTATTTTTCAGAACATGGATTCTTATAATCATCAGAAAACTCTAAAAATTGATACGCAACCTGTAATGTGTACACCATATGATTTTGTCAAACGTTTAACAGAAGAAGACATTCATGTTATGATAACGTAACTACTTTAATTTTTGTATTTATATTTTTTACACTATTTTAGTAACGCTAGTTTACTAGTTTACTAAATAAAGCGTCTAAACTATTTTTACCAAGTATAGTTGTCATTTCTTAACTGATTACAAAGTGTTTTTCTGTTTTAAATTTGTAGAGAAAAATATATTTTTTTAAAGTTCTCAAATAGTTAATAATGAAGTTATTAAGTATTAATAGTTAGTTTCATTATTTAAATTTACTTTTTATTTGAAACAACTCAAATAATTATAATAATTGTCTTCTATCAAAATAGTTAAATCATACTCAAAGTTAAAACTCATAATATACCTATGTAAGAGTATTTTAGAAAAATTAAAATATGTATAATTTATTAAATTTAAATATTTTATATTTGACGACTGTTTTAAAAATATAAGAAAAGTTTTATTTAGGTTAGGCACTAACCTTAAACAGTTATTACTTATTATCATTTTACAAATTATCAAAAAATTTTTTTAATATGACAAGAGTACACCTAATTTATAAGAATTTTGATTTAAGAATATTCTCTGAGATTTTCATTGAGGTACTTAAATACTGAATACTAAGTTATCTTAATGTATAACTTTTTAATATACTATTAGTTGTGTACATTGAATTATATGATAACTGGAACACTCATCATGCATGTTGCTCAAGCGAGAATGTTTAAAGAGATAGCGAATACTTTAGGTATTTCTATCCTTATTTAACATACCTCTCAAATGTATAATTTTATTTTATATTCCTATGTGCCTAGTAATAATTAATAACTTTGATATTTGAATATTAATATCACTACAAGTGGTTTGCATAATTTCTTATAAATTCTTTCTAAACTACATACTCATTTAAAATACAATATTTACTAACTGAGAAAAATAATTGTAAGAATAACTTACACAATAAAATATAAGAAATTAGTAATAAAAAGTAATGTAAAAATAATTTTTAGGAACTATAATTTTAAAAATTTCATAAACGCGATTGTAAAAGTTTACAATTTAATTTAGTATTTAGTTGTTTAGTTTAGTTGTAAATAAAGACATCAATAATGGCAAAAATAAAAATTAAATTAAATTAAAAAACAAATTCTTGTTGACAGAATGCATTAATACCATACTTGGCGTTTTATTTTAATAATAAAATATATGTTTTTCAAATAAATTATAATTTAAATAATTTTCAGGAAAAATTCAATCAAAACAGAACATATGGAAAAATGTCTTGGTTGGTCATATTTTAAAAATAAAAATAAAAAAGATTGTAACTTGATGACTAATAACGAAATGGAAAATGGATCATTTAGAAAACCCACTGTATCCTCTTCGAATATTTCAGGCAAAGAAAAATTTCAGAAATCAAATCAAACAAATGTTAATCAAAAAAAGAAATTACTGGCCACTTCTACTGCACCTTGTTTATCCTCTTCAAGTTCTAAAATAATACATAAACTAATGTTTAATAATATAAAAATGGAAAACGAGACATCATATAGCCATACCATATCTTCTCTGTCCTCTTCAGGTTTTCAGAGCTCAAAAAAACCAATGAAACGAAAGTTAAGTAACGAACAATCATATAGCCATACCATATATTCTTTATCCTCTTCAGGTCGTCAGAGCTCAAAACACTCAATGCAACGAAAGTTAAGTAATGTTAAATTAAAAAATCAATCATCTACCTACGTTAAATTCAATGGCTACTCTAAAAATATTTCCGAAAATCGTCTATCTTCAGAAGATTGGAGCTGTAAAATAAAGGTTCGAGATCCGAAAGACATGATGGAACTTTCAATGTATAATAAGTTTAAAATTAACTTTCAAATGGACAGAATTACTAAACATTCTATCAAGAACAGAACTCAAAAAAGAAATTCGAATGATGAAATGGATTCACAACTTCATCAATTTACATTTTTATTTGACAAATATTTTGGTATACCTTTTCAACAGGCAATAGTAATAATGGCGAATATAGAAAATGCAAGTTTACTATGTGAAAACTTCTACAATGAAAAAAAGGCTTTATTCCAAAGAAAAATTTTCAATATTGGAATATTCCAAGATCATAAAATCGTCCTTGTATCAAGACTACAAAAATGTCTTGAAGTGATCTTATGTTCAATTGATGAATATGATGTTTACAACATCGCCCTGATCTTATTTATGTGTATGTTATCTATCATTCCATCGTTGCGTGTTATACATTTGGATTGGAACGATACCTTTAAAGATCTTGTACGGTTGTTTTGTAACAATCTCGAGCAAAGCCTGCCAAGATTCCTTAAGTTCATTAATTGCATAGAAAGCCACAAATTTCATTCAGACTGTAATAACTTGATTAAATTATTTGATGTTGCTGCTCGTCTCGATTATACCATGAAAAGTCGTATGGAAATATTTTTTAAGCCAAAAAACAAATTAGTAGATTATTTTAAACGTGTAATTTGTGCTATTCTTGAAAATTCGAATGATACTGAGTTTTTATTAAGCCTGGTAGATGAATCTTCAAGAAATGTATGTGATAGTTATAAGTTTAAAGAACCACGGGGTATTTTTTTGAAAAACAACCCTCCAACAATTTCAAAAAATACTACAAACAATGAATATAAGAAGTATGTTATATATATCATGTAATCGTTAAAATCATTTTATCTTATGATTTGTTATAAATTAAATTTTTTTTTTTTTAATAGGTATACTATAATTTGAACAGATTTTTATGCTCTGTTCGATATATTATTTAACTGTTAATTTATTATATTTTCTTGCATTTTAATAAGATAACTTTGAAATTAACCATTTATACATAACTCAACATTTAGCTAATTTTTATGATATTTTTCAGACCTACACATCTTAGAAGATCGAATAAGAATACAACTTAAAAAAATACTACTAATGCAAATTTGGAAAGGAGTTTGGAAAGTAGTGCTTCAAATATTACTAATGGTGAGCCCAATGATTTAAACTTTTACTCTACTTTAAGTAATAAGTATATTACTTTAATATTTATCTTTTAAAATGCATACATATACCCTTTCTTTTGAAGTATGTGTATAACCTACTCGTGTGTGAGATTCAGTTAAATTTTTGTCTAAGGTGCTGCTTATTTTTTTTTTAAAGAACGTGATTTTTGACGCGAGTCTAATCGTTGCAATCAACTTTACTACCATCATCATTTGCCAATTATAATATCTTCTATGACGCTATGTTCTTAAGTTAAGTTTAAATTTCTTGGATTTTTATTGTAGCTGTTGAGTCTTGGTATCCTTCATCGATATTTAAAATGTACGGGTTTCTTGTAGTGGGGGAGCTATTTGACATAAAAGTCTTACTTTTAGAAATAGTACTGTTTCCGATAATACATTTTATTCTAAACTTTAGATAAAATGATTGAATAAGACTACTGGTTTTAGGTGTTTCAACTGATTCTTCAATTATAAATAGCTTTTTTTTTTTAAATAGTAAACATTAGTTCAACTTGACTGTCATAAAATCTATCTAAAAAGGAGATAGTAAATATTAGTTTTGTTCTATGATTTATCAAGGCATAGTCCAATTTGGGTATTCATTATTATTTGATTGAGACTTTTTGCGGAAATATAAAATATAAGTAACGAAAGATTAGGTAAGTAAGGTAAAATGGATATAAATCAATAATTAGAAAAATAAATATGAACACAGGTCTAAAATATATAGAGGTCTTAGAACAAGTTTTTCGAACTACAGAGAATAACCTTCATCTTTGAAAAATCGCCATCAATTTCCAACAATGACCATTATACGTGGTGTATAAATGTATGAATAAATTGCTTGCTGTATATTATAACATAAACACTAAACATGCATACAATTAACTAAAAACTCAATTTTTACAAGCGCCAAATAAAGTTATACAATTTCTCATTCAAATACAATTTTTACAACTTTTTTTTTATATATTTTTCAGTATGATTCAGACAATTTTAAAGATATGTACCCCATAAATGTAGTCTAGTTAACAACCGAATTTATTAATAATAATTATAATACTGTTTATACTATAATGTATTATATTTTTTTATTTAAATATATTGTAGTTATTTTAATTGTAAAATTATGTTGTTTTTTTTTTTTTTTAATTTATAAAGACCTAAGAAAAAAACTATAAATACTAGGAACTATTATTTTTACTGAGAGTTTTAACTATCCAATTTCAGTCGGTAGGTATATCGCCAAGGTTCCCAACCTATTAGCTGCAACTCACTGGTAGAATATGAACCGCGAGCAGCTTGATAATAATAATACAGGGGTTATCACTATGTCGTTGGTGATAATGTCGGCGATGGTAACTCGTATCACAGTTTTGACTGTTGAGAGAACATTCCGGGGAGTTCAGATAGCTGGGCAAAGGTGGCTAGTATTCTCAATATATATAATAATATATAAGTTCTGGATTTATATGCAAATACATATATAGATACAAATATGTATTTGAGTAAGTTTTTTGAAATCAGGTGAGAATTGTTCCCGATAAAGATCATTCTTATTAAAATAACACTCATTGTATTTTGCATATTTCAAAGTTTTTACCTATTAAATGCATATTTAGTACATACTTATTTGTAGTTTTAGCTACAAAACCTTGTAAACCTTTTACCTTGGTAGAGGCGTATATTATGATATATTCATTTTTAAATATATAATAGGTACCTATTAGGTAGTTTTAAAAGTCCTCATTTATATTTGAACAATAAATATTTAGGTAGATAAGAATGTTTTGATAAAAATGTCATTTTTTAGTTGTAAGTTGTAAGTTGTAATTTTTAATATTCATTATCAATTTTAAATGTATAAATAGAGGAAACTTAAAACATTAATTTAAAGATCTATGTTATGAATTTCTATTAAATTAATGTTGTAGGTAAAAGTAAAAATCTCTTCAGTTAATCGAATATTGGCATCAATAATTCACTAAACTGATTTAGTACTTGACATAAATTCTTGAAGTCAGAAAAATCTAATTGACATTTGGGATTTTTAAAAAATATTATGTATAGATTATATTTTTAAAATAAATATTGTTACACCATTATGTTTATATTAATACTAAGTAAAAAAATATTTCTTATAACAGTATAAAATCAACTATAAATAAAATTTAAGGTGTAAATAAAGTTTTATTATACATTCATCAAAATAAACAGGTATTGATAATAAATATAAAAATAATTAAAATTGATGACTGATCAATAATTATAATTTATAAAAACTCAAAGCTAAGTACATGTATGTTATATAGGTAGATACTTCATGAAGTTAAAATACAATACAATCAGTATAGCTTTTTGAAATAAAAATAAAATATCTAAGAACAATAAATTATAGTTAGAAGTTATAAAATTGATTCATTATTGTATTAGGGAATATGATAATTATCAATTCATAAATTTATATTTTATGTCATTACTTCGGTGAATGTGAAACATGTACTGTGTACTGTTAGTAATTAAATATATTATCACTATCTTAAGTATATGGACTTTAATATTATAAAACATATAAATAACTGTTAATGGTTAAATATAAAAGTTAAATACCAAAGTTGCAATTAAATTCAATAAAAACATGTAATTGGTATAATGCAAATAGATACTGTAACAGAGTAGAAAAATGTAATACTTTTTTAATTATGGAGTTTAAAGACATCGGGGAATGAAGTAAAGGTATAAGTACTGAAAAATATTTGAGGGGTGGAAATCCAAAACGTACTATTGCCAAAATCAGGGGCAGCTTAAGGCGTAGGCGACGTAGGCACAAGCCTACGGCGGCATTAAAAATATTATTTTAAAAGGCGGCATTTTTTGACATTTGATTAGTATACAGGGGCGGCTAAATTAAGTTTTGCCTACGTATAAACAATCACTAGAGCCGGCTCTGGCCAAAATTGACAAAAACGAGTTAGATATCGATTCTTATAAAAAACACGTCGAGAAATCGATTGGTGTTATCAGAATAGACCAAAGCGTACTATTTCCTGGTTAAATCAACTGTTAAATATGACTGCTTAATTCAAAACGAACATTTTCATGTATAAAAATTATATTTAAATACCTAAACGTACTTTTTCCAGTTTTACGCAAAAACGTACTATTGCCCATGTTAAAAGAATAGGCTCCAATCATTAACTATACCAAAACGAACTATTTCCGTAAATTATTCCAAAACGTACTTTTTTTATGTTATGTCAAAACGTGCTATTGCCCGTGTGTAGGTATAGGGAAATAAAATAGTTAATCTAAAACGTACTAAAATATAATATTAAATATTAAGTTATTATCACAATCATTGAGTTTGAAATTAAATTAAAAATATAATCCTAGGTTATTAAACACATTTGATTCGTTTTTAATTTAAATAATAATTTATGATTATTTATTTATTAATTTTAATAATAATTTTATAAATTTAAAAAAAGTTCCTTGTCTTCAAAATGACTTGTCTATTTATGAACGGTTTGTTTATAATGATAATGAAGATGTTCCCGCGAATATTTACTATTTTATATATTTTTCAGGAGATGCAAAAAAGTTAAAACCATTTAAACATGTATACTAAAACACTATAGTCATTGATTTAAATATCCACTTATTATTCAGAAACTTAAGATCAATATTATTTTATTGTAATTTAATATCATATGAGTTATTAACTACCAAAACTGGAGATACAACATTGGAATTAAGTATTTACGTGTCATATAATAAGCATATTATTTTAGAATAATCGTAAAAAACATTAAAATATAAAAACAATAAATTAGAAATTAATATTTTGATTTTGGAAAAAGCACATCTTGGAGTACATTTTATTAGGTTATTAATTTAATGGAAATAATACGTTTTGGATTATTGTACATTTTTATGTGACAAAAAAATGGGGTTTATACTTAAAAAATCGCTTTAACTCATTATACTTTACATTTATAGTGATTCAGTTAATTGACATAAGTGTTATAGAATAAGAAAAACAGAAAATCGCTTCTCCTGAAAAATCAGTATTTTGCCATTAGTCGTTTTGGATTTCCATCCCTCATTTATTGTTTTGTACTAGAAACCGAAATATTCAAATATGGTATTGATAATTATTGAATTTTGTTGTTTCAGTGACAGTATACAGTAACTATACAAATTGATTGTTGTTGATAATTTATTGTTGGTACCTAACAACAGGGCCCCCACAAGGGGGGGGGGGTTTGGTGGACCTTGAGTACAGAGGCCCAGCTATTTTAAGGGTCCGTGAATCTGTTGAAATTTATTTGTAATTTTTGAAATTTTAGCAGGAATACTTATTTTATATTAAATACTATTGTAAAATAACATTTTATGAAATATATATACACAGTCATTGGTTAATGGTAGTTAATTTAATATTTAACCATTGATTAATATAAATTAAAATATACTTGTTTTTTTCTTTTTTAATTTAGATAATACCTATTGTAATAAAAAAAATAGAAAAGACATTATTAATGTTGAAATGCTATGAATCTTGATTTTTTATAATTTACTAGGTAGCTATATTTACTATGGTATCCTGTCTTAACAGTGAATATTGGATTGGAATTAGTATAATTAAAAAACAAATATTATTCCAAAAATTGTTATATAGATGGTAAATT